>JBBMJZ010000898.1:0-47890 GCA_037833815.1 Zingiber zerumbet | reverse complement strand
GAATTTTGGAGTATCAAAATGAAGACTCTATTTAGATCTCAAGATCTTTGGGATTTAGTAGAGAAAGGCTTTGACGATGAGGATGTCGATGAAGGTCGATTAAGGGAGAACAGAAAGAAAGAATCGAAAGCACTGTTCGTTCTTCAACAAGCAGTACATGAGAAGATTTTCTTACGAATTGTAACTGCCTCGTTTTCCAAAGAAACATGGGAAATATTACAGAAAGAATTCCAAGGCTCCTCTACTCAGAAGTGAATTTGAGGCCTTACAAGACTTTTTATCTAGAGTAATTTTGATTATCAGTCAAATGAGATCTTATGGAGAAAAGATGACTGATGCAATTATTGTTTCAAAAGTTTTGTGAAGTTTGATTCTTAATTATGATTACATAGTAACTGAGGAGGCCAAAGATCTTTCGATTTTATCTTTTGATGAACTAATGAGTTCTTTGCAAGCTCATGAGGCAAGGAGAAATAGATCCGTTGAGAAGAATGAAGAAAAGACATTTCAAGCTTCTCAAGTGAAAGGGGAGATAGAAAAAAAAAAAAAGACTTCGCTGGCAGAGGTCATGGAAGGGGAGGTTTTCGTGTAGAGGACGTGGCAGAGGAAGAAACCATTTTAATGGACAAGAGAAGCAATTCAACGGGATCAAAAATGGAATAAAAATTTCATTTAGTGTTATGGTTGCAGAAGATTTGGGAATATAAAGGCAAATTGCAGAAATGACTCACAAGCAAATTATGTGAAAGAAGAAAATGAGGAAAGTATATTATTTATGGTTCATTCTCATTCTAACAAAGTTCAAAACAATATTTGGTTTTTGGATAGTGGTTGTTCAAATCACATGACTGACAATAAATCATTATTTAAAGAGCTTGATGAATCACAAAGGATGCTAGTAAGACTTGGTGATAACAAGCAGATACAAGTCGAAGGCAAAGGCACTATTGCCGTGGAGACTAGTGATGGTAAAGTAAACTGTTTTACAATGTTTGTTTGGTTCCTAGTTTGGCACATAGTTTGTGTGTTGGGCAATTGATGATGGGTGACTATGCTATTTTATTTGATAATGGAGCTTATGTTATTTCTGACAAAGATTCTAGACAGTCTATTGTTAGTGTGCAAATGACAGAAAATAAGATGTTTTCACTGAAGATCTCTAATGTGAAAAACCAAGTTTTTATTGCTAGTGAAGATAATGAATCCAAGATGCGGCACTTGAAATATGGGCATCTTAACATCAAAGGCATACAACTTTTAAGTCAAAAAGGTATGGTTTTTGGATTACCTGAAATTAGTTTGCTTGGTTTATGTGAAGGATGTATTTATGGAAAACAAACAAGGAAGTCTTTTCCAAGCGGGCAATCATAGAGAGCGTTAGAATGCCTTGAGCTAATTCACGCTGATTTATGTGTTCCTATGAGAACTACATCGTTTGGTGGGAGTAAATATTTTTTAATGTTTACCGATGATTTTAGTCGAATGAGTTGGGTATATTTTCTAGCAGACAAGTCAGAAACTTTTGAAAATTTTAGAAAATTCAAGGTGCTTGTGGAAAATTAGAAGGGTACCTTAATAAAGACTCTTTGTACAGATCGAGAAGGTGAGTTCTTATCTAAAAAATTTAATAAATTTTGTGAAGAACAACAGGGAGTTGACAACGCCTTATACACCGGAGCAAAATGGTGTCGTCGAACGGAAAAATCGAACCATTATATAAATGACTAGAAGTTTACTGAATATCAGAGGACTTCCAAATCTTTTCGAGGCTGAAGCGATGACCACATCAGTTTACTTGCTGAATATTTCTCCAACAAGGGCCGTTTTGAATCAAACACCATATAAAGCATGGCGAGGTAGAAAAACATCGGTAAATCACTTAAGAATTTTTTATTGTATTGCATATGTTTTGATTAACTCTCAATTTCATCATAAACTTGAGAAGAAATCTGAAAAATGCATATTTGTTAGATATTGCAATCAATCAAAAACATATCGGTTGTATAATCCTCTTATTGGTAAATTAATTATAAGGAGAGATGTAGATTTTGTTAAAGATTCAAGGTGGAATTGGAATACACAAGGTGAAGAGACTCAAGTTCATATCCCAATGGAAAACAGAACTCCAACAACAGAAGGTGTTGAATCATCTCCTTTGGGATCAAATGCTTCCTCACCATCAAATTCAAAAAGTATCAATTCATCCTCTTTACAAGAATCTTCTAATGAAACACCTCCAACAAAGGTTAGATCTTTGAGAGAAATCTATAAGTCAATTTGCTCTTTTTGCTACATATCCTACAACCTTTGAAGAAGCAGTAACAAAGGAGAAATAGAGGAATGCAATAAAAGAAGAGTTAATTGCAATCTAAAAAAAATGAAACATGGGAGATGGTGGATCTACCTGAAGGCAGGAATGTGATTGATCTCAAGTGGGTATTTAAAACAAAATATCATGTTGATGGAACCATTCAAAAATACAAGGCTCATCTTGTTGAACAAGGATATTCGCAACAACAAGGTATTGATTTTGAAAAAACTTTTTCTATGATTGCTAGATTTGAAACTGTGAGAATTATCCTAGCATTAACTGCACAATTGCATTGACATGTTATCAATTTGATGTTAAATCTACATTTCTCAATGGCGATTTGCAAGAAGAAGTTTATGTAGCTCAGCCAGAGGGTTTTATCATTGAAAGCAAAAAGATGAAGATGTATAAATTGAGAAAGACACTTTATGGGTTAAAACAAACCCCACAGGCATGGTATAGCAAGATTGATGATTATTTTCGACAACATGGTTTCACAAGAAGTGAAAATGAAGTCACTCTTCATGTGAAGAAACAAGGTAGAGAAGATTATATTATTGTGTGTCTTTATGTCGATGATATAATTTATATAAGTTCTTCTTATTCTCTATTGACCGATTTTAAATCTAATATAATAAAGAGATTTGAGAAGTAAGATATGGGAATATTGCATTATTTTCTTGGTTTTGAAGTGAAGCAAGAAGTTGATGGGATTTTTATCTCACAAAGAAAAAATGCGACAGAACTTCTAAAAAGGTTCAGCTTATTCAATTGCAATCTAGCTATTACACCCATGAATATAAATGAGAAATTGTAACCGGAAGGTTCAGAAAAAGCTAATGCAAAAAATTTCAGAAGTTTGGTTAGAGGTTTAATTTATTTAACTCATACCAGACTAGATATTGCTTTTTTATGTTGGTGTAATTTCTAGGTTTATGTAAAATCCTACGGAGCATCATCTTGGAACAACTAAAAGGATTTTATGCTATGTTGCTGGAACCGTGGATTATGAAATTTATTATACTAAAGTTTCAAAATTTGATCTTTGCGGATTCACTGATAGTGATTGGGTAAGTTCAGTGGATGATCAAAGAAGCACCTCAACTAGTGTTTTTAATATTGGACCAGCAGCAATTTCATGGAGTTCAAAGAAGCAAGCTAGACAGCCTTATCCTCTTCAGAAGCAGAATATGTGGTAGCAACTTCAGTAGCATGTCAAGCAATTTGGATTAGAAGATTACTTGTAGATCTTCACCAACAATAAAAAGATATAACTATTATTTTTTGTGATAACAAGGCGACAATTGCAATGAAAAAAAATCCATCTTTCCATGCGAGGACTAAACATATTGATATTCGTTTACATTTCATTCAAGACTTAGTTGCAAATAATGAAATTATGATGGAGCATTGCAGCACACATGAAAAAATAGCGGATATCTTGACGAAGTCACTTCCAAGAGATAAATTTATTTATTTTAGATCATGTCTTGGTGTTTGTAATTTTGAATCAAGGGGGAGTGTTGATAACATGACTCAAAATTAATATTTGAGTTAGTGGGTTGGTGTGGTGACAATGAGTGGTAGTAGTGGTTAAAGGAAAAAATCTATATTCAATGTATTTACATTAGTTGAGTTAGTGGGGTAGAATAGTTGAGTTAGTGGGGTTATGGAGTTAGTGGATTTCATGAGTTATGTAAGTGGCTTATAAATAGGCTATGTGTTTAATGAATGTATGAGTGAAAATTGAAAATGAAAAATTATTGTGTTCCACTTGTCCATCTTGTCCTCTTATCCTCCTCCCATTTTTATCTAACAACTAGAATAAACCTAACCTTTGTTGTTGTGTTATCGTTTGAGCATGAAAATATAGATACTGAAAGCAACATATTTGGTCCTATGAAAAAGTTGATTAGAATTTGGGTTGCATTGTATTGCAATTAGAGTACTCCACGCTCATTGGTGTCACATCAACAAGTGCAGCGGTGCATTATAAATATAAATATAAATTGATTAATTTCCCAATAACTCAAGCTTTTGGGATAAGTTGTTATTCAATCCTCTTTAACATGGTACAAAAGCAAGAGGTTTGCATTCAAATGCTACCAGTGTTAAAAAGAATGGTCACCTCTGAATCATAATGGGAAGTGAGGGAGTATGTTGAAGATAGGAGACTCCAAACCTATTACTAGACAATTGTCGTGGTCCATTATAAATATAGATATGAATTAATCTCTTTCCTAAAGACTCAAGCTTTTGAGATAAGGGATTAACCAATCAGCTTTAACATGTTATTATGTTATAATCGGTTTGTCAATATGAAACTAGTTAATTATTTAGTAATAAATTTATAAAATGAGTTGAACTTCACGATAAATTGATTGTATGATGTAACAGTTGTTGAAGGATTTACTAAAAAAAATTAACAAATGACTGAGTGATGTCACATTAACATAAAGGTTATGGGTCATTTTCCAATTTTCTCTGTATTTCTGTCGTTGTCATATCCACATTGTGTTTTATGTCCAACAAACAAAAATAACCAGTGGCAAGAACTCACATTTTCCAACTTCAAACTGAGATCTTTCACTTTCATTTCAGCTTCATTGGCCCAAGCATTCAAAGAATCACTCTCTGAATTTTGTAACTTGATTTCAGCTGTGAGTTTTTCTACCTGCCACAACAATGCACAATAGAATCATTCAAATTACAAAATACTTTAGAACTGAAGAACCTATGATGCCAGACCTGCTCCTCAAGTTCATCAACTCGAGCTTGGGCCTTTTTAACAATATCCTTTGTATCTAGATCCCCCTTTTTCTACACATTCATTAGAATAGTTAAGTTGTCTGCTTACAGGAATCGGAGTAATTGAGGCTCTCATAGAATTAGCTCACCTGGATTGATTCCATGTCACTCCGCAGTGATTCTATGCTCAATGACTTCTCTTTCATAATCTTTTCCAAATGAGTAATCCGCTCATCTTTGCTCGTCAGTTCTTGCTCTTTATCAATATTACTAGATTCTATGGTGGCCATAACCACAGAAATTAATCATACAAAAAAAAAGGATCATACTTTTCTCAAATACCATTTGACAAAGACATAAATTAGGAATATAATCATTGAAAAGACAATAAAGTGAAATTCACGGTAAAGAAGTTCCTCTTAAGATGAAATCGAATCGATAATAATAGCAAAAGTACGACGGCAAAAAGGACACTTTTATGATGCACGAAAGAAGACTAAGGAAATTCCCACGAATCGCAAATAAACAATGAGAGGGAAAAAATCTACCTTCGTATGTATATTTCATACAACAGTGACCAACGAACTGCATAAAAAAAACCTAGCTTTAAAGAAAATTGATTCAAATTGGCGACCGCACTGACCTAAGGCAGAGATCTCGAACCTAAGCTGCTCCAACTCCAGCTTCAGCCGTGAATCCGGGTCCTCGTGTTCGACGACGACCTCCTCTTGGATCTCCGCGTCCGCACAGACCCCCACGAACAAAAGGGAGATGACGATTGAAACGATCAGCAGCTTCGAAGCCCCCATTACCGAGGATTTCCTCCTCAAAACAGCAAATCGATTCCTTCACTAGAGGTTGATCCTTGCCACCACCTGTGGAGGGTGACGAGAACGATGGAGGGAGGGAGGGAGGGAAGGGAGTAAATCTAGTTGTCGATATTTAATGAGGCAATTAGGTTTCTTCCAAGTAGCTCACCCGCTTTGTGGGTAAATAAGCGGATTGGAGCAGAGTTATCGAGTCTACCAGGGACCAACCAGGCCCCCATCTTCCTGTCGAGGTAAGCCATTATGTGAAATCTCTGGGGTACTGAACTAAAGATACATATTTTAGCCAATGTTTGGTTTTATTTAGATGGACTACTCGAACAAACATCATCTACCCCACAGTCCCTCGGTGATTTTATGCGGGACCCACATCTGATATGAGTAGGAGGAAATGGAACCGATGGCTTGCCAAAGCCTTGCCGTTTGAATAACGATGTCTTACGATAAAGACCAAAGATCCAGGTCCTCTGAAAATAACACGTGTACGGATGATAGTGGATAGCGGTCGATCCTGTGGATCTCTCTGAGGATGGATAAGCGGTTGCTGCCGTACTTCTTACTTTCTTAGTCCGTCCGATTCTTATCGGACGGATAAAATAAAAAAAAAAAAGTCAGATAGAATCTATTATTAAATATATAAAAATAAAGGAATTAATTATGCAATTCAGATAGAATCTATTATTAAATATAGAAAAATAATATTATTTAGTGACTCTAAACATTTATATAAGAGCCACATTGGGAATTAATTGTGGATACAATTTACAAGGGCACCTCTAATATTAGAATAATAAAAATAATATCTATTTTTTAAAAATAAAATAAAATAGAAATATCATTATAATTCTAATATTAAAAATACTTTTTATTCTAATATTATAGTAGTAGTTATGATGTAGCCAGTAGCTAGTATAATATAGAAAAAATTAATTAATTTAAATTGATAAAAACTATATAAAAAATATTATTATATAAAAAAATTACCAATTGAATTAAAATTATTTAAATTTTATCAACATTATTTTAATAAATGGAGTTCACTGTAAAAATTTTATAATAATTATTAATTGATTCTTAAGCGAGGGCACGGGCTTGTGATGACGTCAACTCCAGGACAAGAACCGGTCTATCATCGAGCCGCTCGCTGGAACCCTCGCCGTGGGATAAGCAACGCGATCAAGCTAAAGGGGCGGAGCTTTCAAAACTCCTCCACCTCGATCTCATCGACTAGCCACTACCATCTCATTATAACTCTCTCGATCTCTATCTCTGCCCCCTTCTCCGTTCTATCTGATCCCAGCGCTGCACTCTCTTCCGGTGCGTCTTTCGTTCCTTAGTGTTTTTTTTTTTTTGGCATTATCATACTACGAATCTGATATGGGCATCCTTTCACATCGCAAATTGTTCGTCTTTTCAGGTTTTAGGTTCACTCATGGACTCCATTGTCTACTGCAAGCCTCCGAGCTTGCCTACTGTAAGTCACACTACGACACTCTTCTCGAATTTCTTTTTTATTTAAGGTAAAAAGGTCGTTGTAAAAATTTGACAAATTTGGAGGCTAAATGATGAGATACGAACGGAAGAGAGGCTCTCTTATCGGATGAGCCATCAGCCATGGTTTCTTAAAGCTTCGTAATATTCGCTTTTGGTTTTATGGCGAAAGTGCTTTGAATTTGTGCGGCTTAGGCCGTTGTGCCCATTTGTCAGGCGGTGATTAGAGTGCTGAGTTTTTATCCTTTCATGAGTAAAACATACGTGTTAATCTAATTTGAATCATGGTCACGTGTTTTTTAAGAGTATAATTTCTCTTGCATGTATTTTGTATCTGTGTTTTCATTGAATTGAAACTAGATTTGAAGGGATCTCTTTTCATGTTGGTAAAGAAGGCGATTGAAGCATCTCCAGCATTCATAAATGCAAAATATGTAATACATGTAATTGTCAGTTCAGCCTTACCTTAGAGAGTGGGGTTTTGTGTAAAACAAGATCCTCAATGAGATGGAAGTTTAAATTGCAGCTAAGAATCATGATGAACTTAATTAACAATGCATCCAGAGTGTTTGATGTTGATACCATTATTAGGTATATGTTGCCTATCGTTCATACTTTGATATATTTTTCCTTGTTTTGTGTTTGAGTAGAAACTGAAACCTTGGCTTGCATTTCAATGGGGCCAGGGAAGACATTTATTTTTTGACTTAATCTCTTTTTATTATCTCATCTATTCACATCTACAGTTTTCCAGAGTCTATCTACATCTATAGATAGGCATGAACATACAATTTCCCAAATTTTCATGTTTTTGTAAAGTATGGCAGTTAACAGTTTGGCTTACTCTGATGCTTTTTAATTCATGATGCCTCGATCAGACGGGTTTGTTTCCCAGATTTGCTGGGGGAATAAAAAGCTCAAGATGTATCTCCAGGCTGGGATGGGCTTCCAATTTCAGCAGTATATGTTGTCCAAGAAGAAATGTCCGCATGACCAGGAGATCAAACAATCATGGTGGAGCCCTTTGTGCAACCTGTCAGGCTGAGAAGATTCTCGTGGCTAATAGAGGAGAAATTGCTGTCAGAGTTATTCGAACTGCACATGAAATGGGAATACCTTGTGTTGCTGTGCACTCCACAATAGACCAGGAAGCTCTTCATGTGAGGCTAGCAGATGAAGCTGTATGCATTGGTGAAGGTCCAAGTAGTCAGTCGTAAGTGATGTCTTCCTTGTTGGTTTTGGTGTAAAAATCTTAAAAAGAGGCTCAAATAGCCTTCTATAGCTGTAGTAGCAACACAACCATTCATTGAAAGGTCAGTGCTACTAATTCGGTGTAGTAAAAAATCTTACACTTCTATTTTGTCTGTATCCTTAACTGTTTGATAGGTATTTGGTGGTTGAAAATGTCCTAGCTGCTGCCATCAATCGTGGTTGTACTATGTTACATCCTGGTTATGGTTTCCTGTCCGAGAATGCTAATTTTGTTGACACCTGCAAACAACGCGGTATCAACTTTATTGGCCCCAATGTAAGAACCCTCTATGATGAGCTGATTGTTGAATTTAAGATGTTTGACATTAAATTTTTCTATGATATTTATATTCCAGAAAACCATATATTTTGTTTGTTGAAGTATTTGTCTTCTAAATACTTTATGTTCAAGTGCTTTAACTTAAGATATTTAACATTATAGGATATCATTTCACATGTGAGTGATAATGTTTCTGTAAATTTACAGTGATTATTGAGATTTTTTTGGCTATTGTTTTTGTGGATGAAGAATTTTAAAGACATTTTTCATCAACATGTTCTGTTTCAGTTACATATGATATAACAAACTTCTCCAAGCATCATGTTTCTTTTTCATCAACATATTCTGTGTCAGTTACATAGGACACAACAAACTTCTCCAAGCATCTTGTTTCCATTCTTATGCTTTCAGTTGCTATATAGATTATAGAGACACAAGGTTTATTTTCGGATGGAACTTTTAGAACAGTGTTCACCTGTGGGATTGTTTGTCTGATAACCAAGATATTTTGCTTGGTTACTTGTTTGAGATTAATCACAATCCTGATCAATTTCTTAGGTCCATAAGTGTCGCTTTTTTAGACTGAGTGATTTATGATATGGCAATTTTTTGCCAGCCTGACAGCATTCGAGTAATGGGGGATAAGGCGACAGCTAGGGAAACAATGAAGAACGCGGGTGTTCCCACAGTACCTGGAAGCGAGGGATTACTGCAGGTATTGGAACAGCATTTTAAGTACATCAGTTTACTTAAGATATGTAGCTGAGATTTCTAGTAGACTAATCTGTAATAGTAATTCCTTCTGATTTGTGCACTAATCGCTAGCATCTTTTTGAGCATTACAGTCAACAAATGAAGCCGTGAAGCTTGCTAATGAAATTGGCTTTCCAGTCATGATCAAGGTACTCCAGTGCTGTTACTTATTACTATTATTTTCTGGAATACACGAGGACATGGCATGTGGACCTGTAATTATGATTAACACATTCCTGGAACTGTGCTTTTCCAGTCAAAAACTAGAGAAAAGCTTCTGATGGTTCATTATCTTATTTTAGTATTTACACTTTTCTATTGATTACAGATACTACCTCTTCTCTTGTTTGGTGTTACTTTTTTAATTAGTTGGCTTACTTATGATAGATGACTCCCAAGTGCTTTCAGCAAAAGTAGTGTGATGCAGTGATGACCTCACTAGTAGATCAAAGTAGAAGAAAAGCGGCAGACGTGGAGGTCAAGGTCAGAATAGGCCCAGGCCCATGAAGCAAACCAATGAAGCTGACCGGCGGCCTTGTCTATCCGACCGGGCATCCTTGTGTGTCCAGTCGGGCGTCCTTGTCTGTCCGGTCGGGCGTCCTTGTCTGTCGGTTGGGTGTGACAACCCCGTCGGCCCCCGTCGTGCCCGAATGGCCGCTCGGGGAAAGCTCGCGATTAAGGCTGATAGTCAAGGAGCAACTCCACCGGATTGTTCAGGTGGAGGCATGTTCGGTCGGACAAAGGCACCCCTCCGACAACAATACAGCTGAATGGAAAGCAGGACAATAGTTCTATGCATTACGTCTGAACAAGACTACCCGGCCGAGCAGTAGCCGGTTGGCTGCGTGTGGGCCTACTAACTATCTCATCATATCCTTTTGGGAGTTTGTGCCACTGACAGCAGAGCATGCCCAGCAGGCAAATCGTACTTTAGAAACTTCCAGGCTGTCACATCAGAAAGTTACATGGTTGCTTAACTGTGTCAGGGACACTTTTTGACTTGTCTTTTCCTAGGACACCTAGGAAAACATGTCTATACTTTGAGATGCATGCACGAACACTATAGTGACATTATAAAAAGAGGTTCCCATCTACAGGCGGATGTATGTGCAACATCGTTTTCTACACGCCTTAGTTACAGTTTTCCACTTTTCCACATCACCGGAGACGCATCAGAGGGTCAACGCCGGGAACCCCTTCTCAGCCCAGAACTGACGCTTTTGTGTTGTAGGATTACGAGGAGTCTTTGCCGTGTCAAACTTCCAACCACATCCCTAGTTTGCTGTCATATCAATTTTCGGACATGATCATAGTATTTTCGTGAAGGGGAGCCTTGGTGCAAGGGTAAAGTTGTTGCTTTGTGACTAAAAAGGTCACGGGTTCCTGTAAACAGCCTCTTGCAAAAAGTAGGGTAAGACTGCGTACAATGGATCCTTCCCCGGGACCCCACATAGCGGGAGCTTCGTGTACCGGGCTGCCCTTTTTTTTTTATCATAGTGTTTTCGTGAATTTGAACAAAGGATACATCTAGATCTCAATGTATAGTTTTCTAACAAAAGTCTTGGAAGTATTACTTTGAATAGATGTAGGTTGGACATGCTAGTCGAATCCACCTGTCTTGCTAGGTCAGATAAATGTCACTTGTTTTTTTTTTTGTTTCCTAAATGCATATTTAGGTTTATATTCTACTTATGAGGAGCAAATATGAAGGTAACTTTTTCCCATAATATGATTTGTTGTATAACATGTATCGAGGTTCTCAAACATAGATCACACCTCTTTGTTAAACAATCCATGTTTGGCCTTCCAATGGCATGAGTTTCCAGAGCACTTTAATATGGAATACCATTCTACACTTAGTTCTTTTGTGGATCTTTCCCATCAATTGTTCTTAATAGTGAAGGTATATTATTCCTGGGTTCATTCACATTCCAGTTGGAGGTTGTTGGTGAGACTGTGCAAAGGATGCTATTGTCTTTGCAAAACTGCATAATTATTTTAAAAATTCTTTTCTTATAAATCTTTTCCTCTGCCTTTTTGTGTTTCCCTAATTGTTTCCTTCCTTGGTAGGAATTAATACCTTAGGCTCTATTTGTTTCATGTAAGTGACATTGCTAGAGAAACCATTTTTGAGAAAATGATATCTACATTGTGTCTTATATTTCATGTGAAAATGAGTCGGAACTTGCTTTTTCATTTCACTATTGATGATATGAAAATGCATATTGAACATGTGGATCACGCATAATCCAACACCTGATAAGCTCATCTATTTATTGTAGGTTTTTAATAACTATCCATAAAGTTTTAAGATTCTTTGGACTTTAATATAGTTTAGCATAGTAGACCGTTATAAGGGTCATTAACATTACATACTCTAATAATATACACTTTCCTTTTTAGTCTTCAACAAGCTTGATCTGCAAAGGTTTATCTCTCACCCATCCTCATCCTTTTTCTTAGCTGACAATATTAGATACAACCATAGTTTAAAATTTCGAACCGTGCTGAGGTTTCGGTCTTGGATCAAAATGATACAGTTTTGGTACTGTATCGTGCGTGCTGATATAGTTTTGGTAATTTTTAAATATAAAATATATTAACTAAAAATAAAAATTTAATCTAAATATTTAAAAAATATTATATATATATATATATATATAGAGAGAGAGAGAGAGAGAGAGAGGATAAGTTTATTAGATTTTCCTAAAGTCTATCTAAATTATTCCAATCATAGTTAGGAGTTGATTAAACTTATTATTCTAATAAGCCTAAATTAAAATTGGCTCCTCTATTCCACACTGTCAGTGTGACACGTCTGGATGCTTCTCTGTGCCATCGCGATACATTCAGGGCCTTTGGGCGCGCCGACATGGGTGTCCTTGGGCGGAATGAAATATTTCGCCTGAAAATTACAACTGAATCTAACCCGGCCTAAAACATCTTTAACACAAACAAAATTGAAAATTACAAGACATGACTTGGATATATAAATGAGTATAAATGGGTAATACAAATTAAGTCAAGATTTAGCCAAAATTTGGTCGAATGCCAAAATTGAGGTAGCACATAGACAAGATGACTTATAGCTCTTCTGGAATGTTATTGTTTTTTTGTCTAGGTGAGACTCTAAGCATTAACCATGTTTTGATTATCAAAACTTAATTTTGTACTACTTCTCCATGCTTGGTATGCAATCTTAGAGGTTTACATAGTCTATAATCCATGTTAGAATTCCTAAATAACCATAAAATGCATCACATTTTTTTTCGGCACTTGAAAATGGTTTAGCTAAAACTTGGTTGAGTGCTATTTTTTGAAAACTTGTTTTTTTATAGATTTTTATTTATTTATTTATTTATTAGAGGGAGTTGGGGTCGTGTAACCTGGAAGTCAAGGGTTCGAGTTGCAGAAACAACCTCTTACAATATATTTAATGTGGTCTGATCCTTCCCCGAGATCTTGCATTGGCGGAAGCTTCATGCACCGGGCACATAGAGGGAGTTCATATATTGTTTACACAATGATAAAGTTGTCTTATTAACCACAAGCTTGAGTTGCAGAAACAACCTCTAGCAATGCAGGATAAGATTTTGTACAATAGACATTGGTTCAACTTTTCCCCACCCTGTATTGGTGGGAGCTTTGTGCACCGGGTTGCCCCTTTTATATTGTTTACCAAACAAGTTTCTCTTTTGTTTTTCTCAAGTATAATGTCTACTCTGCCAAGCAAACAAAATGAAAAGAATAGTGACTTTTTTTTTCATGAAAATAAGTTCTTAAGCTGGTTATAGTTGTGCTTCAACATGTCAATATCCAAATAATTTGGGAAACTTTCATCTCTCATGCAAATCTTTTCTTGTTATCTTCCATAGAAGTTTGTCATCACTAGGTTCCCTTGTTTTTTTTTTTATCAACACTAAGTTTGTTAGCTTTTGTATTATGATGCTGCTTGGTATGTAGGGCCTCATAAGAGCTCATAACATATGGTTATAGTGATTCTTGGGCTTGGGTTCATTCTTGATATGTAGATAACTTGACAGGAATATTCAAAGAACTAAACTCTTTTCATTTTATTAGCTAAATAGGAATTTTGGAATCTTATGTGGTTTGATGCCTTTTCTTTCTGCTCTCTGGTAGGCAACTGCAGGTGGAGGAGGACGTGGAATGCGTCTCGCTAAAGAACCAGAGGAGTTTGTGAAGCTACTACAGGTACATTATATGGTTACTGTGCAAAAATTAACTTTATTTCCTATTCATCTTCTAAGGGCTATAGAAGTTTGTTTGATGGAATAAAGTTGTATGAATAGTTAATTATGATCTTATTTGAACAGAGGAGAATTGAAGAGTTGGGAGGTGGAGGGAGTGGCAAGGGGAGGGAGAGGGAGAGGAAATAAGGGAACAAAAATTTGTATACTTGAGGTGTAGGAAGGGGAGGCTGGAGGAGGACAGAAATAAAGACCAAATGCCAAAAATATCACTTACCTTCTTTTCCCTTGCAACTTCATTGGCAGCTTTTCTGAAAGAAAACTGTGGTGGTAGCAAAGGCATCATCCAACTCCATGCACTCAATTCCTCCTAGTTACTGTAATTCTCCACGAAGCTCTCTTTTTCCCTTCTCCAACCCTTCACCTTACTCCACATCCTTTGATATAAATTCCTTGTCGCTTGGATGTCTATTCTACTTTTAATTTGTACAAAAGGAGCTAATAGGAATTTATGTTCCTTTTATCAATACTCATGCTTATCATCCTTGTCAAGGCGGAAGAGTTCTGGCAATATTTGTACTACTATATAGAAAATTTTGAGTTTCAGTTAGCTAATCTCTACTGTTGATTTGACATGTTGGATGTGGGGTAACAACCTGTATATATAGGAGCAAACCATGTTCTTATGATGTAAGGTTCTTTTCACATGAAATGATCACAATTTGTCTTTTGAGCATAACTTGTCTTAATTGACTGACCTGTTTTTGATGAAATTTATATTGTTTTTGATGAAAAACTGACCTGTTGCTCCATGAGCTGGATGGGTCAAATAATATTGATTCCTGACCTGCTATTCAGGTTAGATCTAATTCAGTCCCTATAAATTTACTACACTATCTCCATCAATCCATCAATGTCTTTTAGAATTTAGACGGTCTCATTTCACTAACGATTGGTATAAGTCAGGCTGTGCTTAGATTTATGGTTGAGAAGATACGGTAAAGAATATAAATAGATATGATCAGAGTGTAGAGCAAATAGATTCCTTTTCATGCAATATTGTCTGTGATGATCTGTATTGCTCATTTGGTAACAACTACAATCACTCAACCTTATCCCACTAGGTGGGGTTGGTTTGTATTTGCTCATTTGGTAATCATGTAAGATTGTCTCAGATCATAGTTGATGCAGCAAAATGTGCTTTTCTGGTGATAGAACTCTAGAATGAAGTGAGTAACAAATAACCTATAGGTCTCATGATTCAAGGCATTGGCACAACACCAATTCAGGAAGTGATCAACAAGTAACCTGTAAATGCCACACTTCAATGTGGTTGCGCAACACTAATTGTTGTTGGAATGGAGAGTAGGCAGGCAATAGAGGGAAATCTTGGGAGAAAGGGAGAATGGAAAAAGAGGAGCTCTGGAAGCAGGAGATGCTATGTAGTTGGAATCATCCCTAATGAGGAGATAATGTCGGAATTGTCTGGCTTTACATGTGGAGCAGAAGTGGCAGCTAGAGGAACAAAGAAGGATTTGGAAGGAATCTTGGTGGTATTGGAGCACAGACCTTTCCTCCCTATGTCTCTCCTTTGGTGTCTCTACCATGGTTGTTGAGATCCTGTTTCCTGGAGATGCTCAGAATATTCCACTGAGTTGGATTTGTGGGAGAAGGGATTTTGTAATTACAACCAGGGCATCTATGAGGTTTGTACTACTTGTCCTTCCAATAGTTGCTAATGAAGTGGTATGGGTTGGAAAAACATTTTTTGATGGAAGGGAGACGAAAGCAATCAACTTGTATAGGGTTGGAATGAGAGAGGTCCTATGTGGCCGTGTGGGTTGAAGAGAATTACAAATTTATGATTAAGGAAAAAAAAAGATGGATGTAGGTAAAGGAAAACTAAAGTTTTGTCAACGGAGAGAGGGAAAGGAAGTACATGGGGAACCAAAGTTTGGATTTTGTTGGTCGCGGAGGTTGGGGAAGAACATTTGAATTTTTGATGCTAGAGAGAGAGAGAGAGAAGAGGCGAAAGTGTAAGATGGAGGTAGGGGAGATGCCTCAACATACAAACTCATGCCCCCTCAAGGAATTGAAGAAAACCCTACCCCTAGGGAGGTTTCTTTCCTGATATGTACATGAGGGATGCTATATTGTAGTATTGATGTATAGAGTTACTACTCATATTTATAGTTCATTTATAAAACTAATTCCATCTAAAATTGGGCATAAGACTAGGTATACCTTGGAGTAGGTTACTTTTAAAGTTTTTTATCTTACCTATATCAATGATCAAATCCATGAATTCCAATATGCACTCTTCTTTGATTATTGCAAGCAAAATAAGTTTCATGCAGATTAAGGTTCTGGATGTTGCATAAATCAAGAGCTATCTACAGATGCATCTTAAATTCAATGTTTAAACCTACCACAGTGTGGTGGTTATCATCCTGTGAATATTTTGTCGAACTGTAAGAAAAAGCCACAATAGTACCTTTTTAAAATTGTATAGGCATGTAACCTTACAGATTGATCTCATGTATCAATTGTGTTTCCTTTTTGTACCTGATTCACAAATAGTTTCCGTTGCTTCTTTAAATGTCATGAGAAGTTGGTTATTCCATCATCCTTTTATTAAGTTGGTTCTTAGATTCTAAATCCCGGAACATGGAATTTACTGAAGTTTCACTCTTCTTTGTATTTTTTTTTGTTTTGTTTTGTATGTAGCAAGCCAAAAGTGAGGCACAAGTTGCATTTGGAAATGATGGAGTTTATTTGGAGAAATATATCCAGAATCCAAGGCACATTGAGTTTCAGGTAAGATCTCCTAGTTCTTGTAATCATTAACGTATTTTTCCCCTCAAAAAAGAATGATTGGCACACAGAGGTTCAGGAAATTCACACACTGGGTATATGTTGCTGGGGAGAATCCATTGGCAAGTTAGTCAATGTCTTGGCCAGCATCAGGGGTTTATTGTTTCCGCTTTGTGCAAAATATTGCATTCTCTTGTTATCTTAAACTAAACTCACTTATCTATATGTTACAGCTGTCAGGTTTCACCAAATTCAAACTATGTTTTATAAGTTCTCTTTGGAGAAAGACAATTCATACATTTCCCCATTTTTTCTTCCAAGTTCTCATAGACTGTTGGTAACCTCCAATTGGAGTCTTTCTTCCTTCTGCCATAATTTCATGTTTTGTTATTGTAGAGCAATTATTTTAAGAAAAATTCTGTGTTAACGCTTTCCTAATCACAGAGTTTACAGATTTATTATGACTAGTGTAATGTTATTGATCTGAGAAAAATGAATAATAATTACTGGAAGCTGATGGATTAACAGTGAACTAATTAGAAATACCAACATCATATTGTATTATGTTGAAACCTATAGCTGTAAATTTTTCTATGATCACACAGGCTTTGGAATTGTGAATGGAAATTTTGATAATATGTGTGCACTTTCCAAATTATTTACTTTTTTCTTTCTGAAAATATCCTTGTGTGAGCGACACTTAGATATGTAATTTATTAATTTACATGTTTAACAGCTTAACAGCCTCTTGTAGAATTTCTTGTTCCGCATTGCATTAACTACAGCACCTGTTTTTTTGGTGACATTTCAGGTTCTTGCCGATAAGTATGGAAATGTCGTACATTTTGGAGAGCGTGATTGTAGTATCCAGGTACCTATGTTTCAATACTTTATAATGTCAAATTGGTTATGTAACCTTGTCTTACTCATCTTCTGCTCTTATTAAAGCTAGTTTAGCAAAAAAAACCCTTTCTTATTCCAGAAAGGTCATTCCATATTCATTACAAGTAAACCTATTTATACACAGTGGAGATTAACAGCTAGTTGAATATAAAATATTATCTCTACACGGTATTAGATTGTGTCCCTTCGATTACTGTATTAGCAGGTTCCGATGGTGGCAGAGTTAATACTGTGAATCTTGTATTTTGTCATGCCCCCTCAAGAGGAGAATGGATGTTAATCATACTCATCTTGACCATAATCCATTCATGTTGGTTGGCATCTAAACCTTTTGTGAGAATGTCCGCCAATTGACATTGAGAGCTGACATATAAAACTTGGATTTTCTGACTTTCAACTTGTTCACGCACAAAATGCCAATCTATGTCGAAGTGTTTCGTCCGTTCATGCTGGATTGGATTGACGGCTATTTGAATGGCGGACTTATTATCACATAGTAGTGGGACATGAGCATTATGTGGGATATGGAAGGATCGTAGTAGATTGAGAATCCAAAGAACTTCGCATGTTGCTGTGGACATGGCTCGATATTCAGCCTCAGTTGAGCTCCTGGCCACAGAATTTTGCTTCTTTGCTTTCCAGCTAATAATACTATTGCCCAGAAACACACAGTATCCCGAAACAGAACGTCGAGTATCTTGACACTTTGCCCAGTCACTGTCACTATAGACCTTTAACGTGCGAGGTGAGGTGCTAGAGTAGAAAACGCCACACCCAGGGGATCCCTTTAAGTACCGTAATACTCGGAGTGCTGCTTTAAAATGCTCGATGGTAGGTTGACTCATGTACTGAGACAGAACCTGCACGGTATAACACAAATCAGGACGGGTAAATGTTAAATAGATGAGCTTACCTACTAATTTCCGATATATGGTAGGATCAATCTTCTCTGAATCTGAATGATGAAGATGATGATTGCTCTGGAGTGGTGTCCGAAACGGTTTTGCACCCAGCAAACCATACTCATGAAGAAGATCTAATGTATACTTCCGTTGGCATAGGATAATCCCTTTTTTTGATCGGGCTATCTCTAGACCAAGGAAGTAGTGAGGGACACCTAGGTCTTTGAGCTTGAATTCTCCTTTAAGATATCCAACTAGGTGTTCTAGCGCTGTTTCAGAAGTACTGCCGAGCATAATGTCGTCGACGTATACTAAAAGAGCAATGAATAGATCACCGTTAGTATATGTGAAAAGGGAATGGTCAGCAGAGCTCTTCTGGAAGCCGTATCGAAAAAGGATCTCTGAGAATTTTGTGTTCCATTGTCGAGAGGCTTGCTTGAGGCCGTATAATGCCTTGGTGAGTTGGCAAGCCGGTTTCTCTTGACTAGAGTGCGGGACTGTAGATGGATAGCCAGGTGGTAAATCCATAAAAATGGTCTCGGTAAGCTCTCCATTGAGGAAGGCATTATTGACGTCAAGTTGCCGGAGAAACCATGACTGTGACGCAGCAAGTGCAAAAAATAGTCGAACTGTAGTATGCTTGATTACGGGGCTGAAAGTTTCTTTGTAATCGAAGTGCTTGATTTGGCTATAGCCCTTAGCAACGAGACGTGCCTTATGTCGCTCTATAGTTCCATCGGCATTCATTTTTACCTTAAAGATCCACTTGCAGCCAATCGTGTGTATTGATTTTGGCACCGAAACTACTTTCCAAGTTTGGTTGGCATCGAGCGCAGCTAACTCAGCTTCCATTGCTGATATCCATTCAGCATGTTGTGTTGCTTCCTCATATGATTGTGGCTCCATAGTTGTGGAAAGAACAGAGGTAAAAGCTGCATAGGAAGGGCTTAATCGGATGGAGCTCAGGTATCTTTGAATGGGATAAGCCATGCTAAGATTAGCTTGTGGATCAGATATATCGTGCTGATAGATGCTCAGATACTTGGGTAATTGCCGAATCCGCTGAGATCGAGGTCTAAGGTCTATGACATCTTCTGTTATTGTCTCAGGAGTAAGTTCTTGGTTATCATGACTCTTAGTTGTTGCAGATTGCTCTTCAGTCTGCTCACTGTCTATAGCTTGAGAGGGAATTTCTGGTTGGGCTGGACTTGTCTTGGTAGTTTCAGGCTTATCAATTGTAGGTAGAAATTCCTCAATGGACTCATTGGGGTTGTTGATTTCTGGAAGCCCCCTTTCAGGAGGCGGGGCATTTAGACGAGAAATGTAGTCTGAAGCAAAGGGAAAAACATCTTCGTGAAAGACGACGTTTCGGGAGACAAAGATCTCTTCAGTTTCAAGATCATAGAGGGTGTATCCTTTCATTCCGGCTGGATAGCCAATGAAGATGCAACGTCGGGCTCGTTCATCCAATTTCGTCCGATTGCGTTTTAGTGTTGAGGCGAAGCACAGACATCCAAAGACCCGCAAGTAGTCATATTTTGGTATTTTTCCAGTGAGCTTCTCATATGGGGTCACGAAATGGAGTCGCTGAACAGGTATACGATTGATTAGGTGTGTTGCTGTGAGTACGGCATAGCCCCAAAATTTCTTTGGTAGACTGGACTGAAATAAAAGTGCGCGGGCCATATTGAGAAGATGTTGGTGACGCCTTTCCACAACCCCATTCTGTTCCGGTGTCTCCACGCAAGATTTTTGATGCTCAATTCCTTGTTGGTCATAGTTAAAGAAGTTGAATTCCTTTGCTTGATCAGATCGAATGACTTTAATCTGCTTATGGAATTTAACAGGGACCATGTTGATAAAAGATTGCAGTATTTTTGGTGCTTCAGATTTTTGATGCATAAGGTATGTCCAAACGGCTCGTGAATGATCTTCTACGATGGTGAGGAAGAACCGTTGTCCTCCTATAGTAGGAGTGTGACATGGACCCCATGTGTCTATATGAACTAGATCAAACAAAGGTCGTGCGTCAACATGTTCGGTAAAGGGTAACCTTTTTTGTTTTGCCTTGGGGCAAGTCAAACAAATATTATTTGGATAACTATGAATTTGTGGATAAAGTTTAGAAATGTAAGGAATAATGCGATGAGATGTGTGGCCTAATCGAAAATGCCACAAATCAAAGCAAACAGAATTAGGCATGAGAGTTTTAGATACATATTGTAAATTGAAAGCAAAATTTTTGATGAGTGGTTGCTGCAGAAGGTATAGACTATGTTTTTGCTCAGCCTTCCCAATCATCATTCTGGAAGTTAATTCCTGAAGGAAACAAGCATTAGGGAAGAAACGTGGTTGAATCAAGTTTCTAACAAGCAGTTTATGAACCGAAATCAGATTTACTGTAAAACTTGGTATATATAAAACATCGTTGAGTATTAAATTAGGACCAAGGGTAACTTGTCCAATGTGAGTCACAGGTGCTCCATTACCATCAGGAAATTGGACACGAGCTGTGACAGTTTTTGTAGAGGAAAATAAAGAAAAATTTGAGCACATATGTTCACTGGCTCCTGAATCAACTATCCAAGTATCTTTTGGAATTAAATGTGCTTTGTGTGTATGTGATTCTAAGAAAGAAGAGTTACCAGCGAAGCTTTGTGTTTTCTCAGGATTGGGAATGGCTGATGTAGTCGTCGCAACTGTAGATGAGTTCTGTCCATTTTGCATTAGTTGCTTCAACTGCCCTCGTGATAATGAAAGAATCTCATCCTCATTGCCACCAGAGGTCGTGCCTGCAGTTGCAATGACATTGTGAGCATAGGAAGGTTTTGAAGTATTAAACTTTCCTTTTCCTTTCTTGGTTTTATTGTAGTTAGGTGGAAGACCGACGAGGAGGTAGCATTGCTCAATGTTGTGATTTTTGCGATGGCAGTAGGTGCAGTATTTGGTAGGAGCACCATTATTGGGGTGAGAAGCTTCAGATTTGTGAGCAAGGAGGGCAGACGCTTCAACCGGAAGCGGCAATACTGGTTGTTTAAGCCTCTGTTCCTCCTGGTATGCCGAGTGATAAGCTTCATCTAGGGACGGAAGCGGTTTTTGATTCATCATTTGTGACCTGGTGATGTTGAACTCTGAGTTGAGAGCATTAAGAAACATGAATAGGTTATCTTTGTCTCTTTGCTCTCTGAACGGCTTGAAGCAAGAGTTATCACACTTTCCACAAGAACATTGGGGAACTGGTCGGAAGATGCTATATTCTTGGAGTAGCGCATTGTATTTCACAAAAAGTTCATCTACGGACAGAGATCCTTGTGTGAGTGAGCCAAGTTCTCGTTGAAGATGAGCTACCCGAGTGTCATCTGGTTTTGTAAACCGTTGTTGCAGTGTTGTCCAAATTTCGTAAGCTGTGGCACTATCAGGGATGGATGCAGCAATATTTGGTTCAATGCACCGAAGCAACCAGGTGACGACCAGATTGTTGCATTTGTGCCACAATTTGTAGTGAGGATCAGAATTTTCAGGTGCCGAAAGTTCGCCAGTAATATAAGCTTCTTTGTCTCGAATAGAAAGTGCTCGCTGGACCTGTCGAGACCAGGCAGAATAATTAGTAGAGTTGAGCAGCTGGGTGGTAAGCTGTATTTCTCCGGTCTCAGTTGGCAGAATCCTATAGTGAAGAGGAATTGAGGAGGAAGATGATTCTGTATGAGAATCCCTGGTTATAGCTTTGAACAGCTCAAAGAGTTGTTCGGTTGTGATAGAAGCCCCAGCCATGCACGGGAGAAGAGGGGCAGCAGATTAGAGAGAAGAAGGAAAAGAAATTCAAATCAAAGCAGAGCAGAGATGCTCTAATACCATATTAAAGCTAGTTTAGCAAAAAAACCCTTTCTTATTCCAGAAAGGTCATTCCATATTCATTACAAAGTAAACCTATTTATACACAGTGGAGATTAACAGCTAGTTGAATATAAAATGTTATCTCTACACGGTATTAGATTGTGTCCCTTCGATTACTGTATTAGTAGGTTCCGATGGTGGCAGAGTTAATACTGTGAATCTTGTATTTTGTCAGCTTAGCTAGATGCACAAATTGTTTAGCTATTAATGTGAAGATTTGTATTTGTTCATTAACTTGCAATGATTTGAAAAGTTTGATATTGCCAATTTCTTTTCTATTTGTAAGTATTTTTCTGAACTTTTGCTGCCATCTTTCTGCTGCTTTGGAATATCAATATGAATTGTACATTTATAAGCACCACCTATAGAAGTCTGATGCCTAGATGAAGGAGGAGATCACATTAGCCCTGATGACCAGTCTAAATCTATAAAAACAACTTTCGGTGATCTTAATCGCATTTGATGTAACACTAGGTTGCCAATAGCAATACAACCTATTCAATAATGGCATGAGTTCCATCAAGCCAAACCAATCTGTTGGATTCAGACTAGGCTCAGTATCAATACAACCTGTTCAATAATGACATGAGTTCCATCTAGCCAGCCACCAATCTGTTGAAGTCAGAAAATGTTTCTGGTTCTTTATATATTGTTATACATTTATGATTTCCAGTTATGATGGCATGGATACCAGATTACCCTGAAATCTGTGATCTAAATTTCTGCGGTGTAGCAAATTTGAAATATCCTGTTAGATTCTTACTTTTATTATCCAGTTATGAATTTATAAACAAGAAGTCATTCTTTTTTGCCAAATGGGCTAAAAGGTTGAAAGATATTGTTTGAGCCATTCCTCACAGAAAGAGCCTTTTCATTCTTTGTTAAGCCTATGAGATTTTATTTCCTATTTGTTTCACATAAGAATATCCTTATCTTGTCACTACAAACTTAGTTTCTTAGAGGTTACAGTTTATATTTGACTTAAGACCTGCACTTTAAAGAACTTAGGTGTAAGAGCTCCTTTCATCCCTCAGAAAGTATTTTTTTTTCACGATATATTACTGAAAAGCAATAATAGAGAAAGATAATGGAGGACTCACATTTCATGGATACTTGTGCAAGTATTAAGATCTGAAGTTGAAAACAATGAGAATTATGTGGATCACCAGTTGGATTTTTTGTTTGAATTTTGTAAATCCAAGTTGAAATATGGAGATTTTCATGGTGAAAATAGTAATGTTGATTCTGGAGTGTCTGATACATGAAGTTTCAGTGGAATACTCTAGTGAGTGAAATGTTATTTTAATCCTATCTTGTAACTGTGATCTATCAGAGAAGAAATCAGAAGCTTCTAGAGGAAGCTCCATCCCCTGCTTTGAACCCAGAACTCCGGAAGGCTATGGGTGATGCAGCGGTGGCAGCTGCTGCATCTATAGGTTATGTAGGTGTTGGCACTATTGAGTTTCTCCTTGATGAACGAGGCTCTTTCTACTTTATGGAGATGAACACCAGGATACAGGTTCTGAGTTCTCTATTCTTTGTTGTAGTTCCTGAAACCTGAGTAACTATTTGCCATAGTGCTTATGTTTTGATTGTGTTTGGGTGAAAACTAGGTAGAGCATCCTGTCACAGAAATGATTTCTTCAACTGACTTGATTGAGGAACAGATTCGCGTAGCTCTTGGAGAGAGGCTGAGATACAAACAGGTGAAATCTTTTGTTTAGTTAATCACTTTTTAGTAGTCAATTATATTATTTATATATTTTAATATGCAGGAAGATATTGTTCTAAGAGGACATTCAATTGAATGCCGCATTAATGCGGAAGACGCCTTCAAAGGTTTTCGTCCCGGGCCTGGTATTTTCCTTTCTTATATCTTAGTGCTTAATTCTTAGACATATCAGCCAATGCTTGGAATTTAAAGAGATAGAGAGCAATCACAACTTTGATTTCATGCATCTCTTTTTTAGAATCTCTTGAGATCCTCTTGTGCCCTTAGGCTAAAAAGAAAACAAATTATAAGGTTATAATACAATCATATTCTATTGGTCACACTTTCAGGCAATTAAAAACTATATGTATAAATAATAGTATAAAAAAGATAATGAATGTTAAGATGAATGTGTGGATGTATGAAAAATTGTAAAATTTAAAATATATAGTTTGGTTGCAACTAGGTATAAATTTAGTTGTTTGATAAAATGAGAAAAATAGATTAGGATTATATGGACAGCAGGATAAAATCCATATAGCTAACCTCAAATAGATAGGAATAACACAACGGGTTGTTGCATGCATCTCTTTCTCATCTTCCTTGATCACTAACTTCTTTCTGCCACACTTAGCCAGTTGAGTGGACAGCAGAGTGCAATTTTTCTAAATGAATTAGGAAAATTTTCTTTTGCTTTATGGTGATATTGAATTGTGATTCTTCAGAAACATTTTTATCCGCCCAATGATCTTTAGTAATCTGTTACTCCATTGCACATTCATAAGTTGATTGCTTATCTATACATATTTTCATGTAATTTAGGTAAGATCACATCATACTTGCCATCTGGAGGTCCATTTACTAGAATGGATAGTCATGTTTACCCAGGCTACGTGGTGCCCCCAACTTATGATTCCCTACTTGGAAAGGTGTGTTGTTAGTTGAATGATTGTTTTCTTTTCATTAGTTTTGCATGACATTGGCAGGTTCAATCCTTTTGATGAGAAGTTCTACAGACTGTTGTCATGGCATCTTTCTGAATTTCTTTCATTTCTTTGTTCCTTAAATTCAGCTTATTGTTTGGGCACCAACCAGGGAGAAAGCAATTGAAAGAATGAAAAGGGCCCTGGATGACACTGTTATCACAGGTTAGTCAGCCTTAAATTCACCCAATAATTAAAAATATAAACTGATGCTATCATTTTTTTTGTTCTTTGTTACCTATTTTATCATTATTATTATTGTCATTGTTGTAGTGGTGGTGGTTGTATAAATACATAGTTTGTTTTTGTCTTGGATGAGGTCATAATAGTTGGCGCTTCATTTATTTATTCTTCAGTTTTGGGTTTATCAGTAGGGTTGTGAAGGAACCAAGTTGAGTTTAGCTAGATGGTGCTGAAGCCTGTTTGTTTAACTAATCGAGCTTGGTTATTAAAAATTCTACTGTGCTCGAGCTTTTAATAGACTCAATTATGGTCTTTATAATTTAATGAAATCATTGATTCATTAAATAAATCATATTTTACTTATTTTTAACATATTATAGATAGATTGACACTCTAAAATAGGGGATATAAAAATAATAAACACAAATAGTATTATAATATTCATGTGGATTATATTGTTTATATGTTTGAACTAAAAATTAAAGAAATATTATGGTAATCAATCTTAAATAAGCTTGTAAAATAACTTTTTTATAAACTATTCATAAGCTTTGTTATGAACTTAAATGAATTGAGCATACCAGTGTTCAAGCTTGTTTGTTGTATATATATTTTAAGACATAAATGAGCTCGTATGAGTGTGATTATTGATCTTGTTCACAAATATTATGTTCATTTATAGCCTTGGGGTTTTGGGTGAGGTGTACCACTCACTTGTATTAAATTGAGTATAATTTTTTTGTTGATATATTCTTCCTAAGGTGTCAATTTCAAGATCTTTTCAAAATGATGTATGCTTGTTTTAATTGAAGATTCTTTCATTTGTGTATATGCATTTCTCATCAATTAAAAGCAGGGCAGAAAGTTAATTTAAGTAATGATATGATATTTGTACCCCAAACGTTTTGTAAGACTTTTCTTGTTTATGTGAATTCTGGCATTTACAGCTCTCCATAATCATCATGGTTGTACTTCACTGGTTATTTAGTTGGGCATACATAAAACTGCCGTTTATGAAGTTGGATTAATTAATTTGTCATGCTGATGCGTGGCGTTCATATTGTCTTTCTCTTGCAGGAATTCCTACAACTATTGACTATCATAAACTAATTCTTGAAATTGAGGTATTAGAACTTTGAAAGTTTGCCACTTGCCAATGACTTTAATTTCTCGATTTAAAAAATCCTAAGCTTTTTTTTAGTACAGACGTTCATTCAACCTCTGGCTCTTAACTGCTTATGCATGCTTCTGAACCCACAGGACTTCAAAAAAGGAAAAGTAGACACTGCGTTCATACCAAAGCATGAGCAGGAACTGGCTGTAGTGAGTACTATTCATCTCACTGTCGACTAATATCTTCCTTAACATCCATCTGCAAGAGTTGCATATTCGTGCATTGTTTGTAACTTTCTGATATTGATATTTGCTCAACAGAAATCTTCATCGAATAGATCTTTAACTGAATTATTCCTTATCCGTTTCAAACTTTGACGTGCAAAATTATATTTATTTGATGGGATAATCATCCATTTCCTCTAATGCAGCTCCAGGAACGGGTCCTATCTACCGCAGGCAGCAACTAAATGATCAGGCCTGCTGAGTCAAACTGAATCATTTGCCTCTCCTATTTTTTCAGTACAATGTATTTGTTTCCAAGCACCGAGAGAATAACACAAAGATAGCTTGCGTCGTATGAAATGTAGACTTTGAGATGGAATCCTTTTTTCTTCGTTTGGAATTTTCTTTTGCATTTATTAAGCGCTGAGAGGATATCATATTTACAGGAATTGCCCAAAGAACTGATATTTTTGTTTGAGGTGTGATTGATGATTACAACTTAATTAATCAAGCGCCTTGTAATGTTAAGATTCTTAATGGAGTACTGGTGGTAATCATCTCATCTACTGTTGTGATAAGCATGCCAAAGAAACAAGGGTGATTTATCATATATTTAAAATTTTATATTGTCATGGATTATATAGAATCATAATAAATCTTAGCTAATGATTTGTCTGTATGATACATCTGGTGGTTCAAATTTTTTTGGTTGAAAATTTTGAAATTGTCGAGGGGATAAATTACAAATCTTGAGAGAAGAGGTTATGAATGATAATAATACTCATTGGTGTCATAATGTGATAGATTACGAGTAAAATGATAACCTATCATGTATTGGCATGGACCATTATTAGGTTTTTGGTAGAATTTATTGTTGTAATAGATTTCTTATAATGTTAACAATGAATGTCTTTTGATTAAAAAAATATATCAGTGTGAAACTTTACTTCACTTTATATAGTATATAATAAATTTATTATTTTGAGAAATATAATAGAGTTATTAACTATAGATTAAACAATTAATCCACCCTATCCTTATTCCAGTGATCATTTTTAATGTTATGTTTTTTAAAAAAAAAAAAATTAGCAAGTAGTAAGTATAGATGATATGTCCATACTATAAGCAAATTAATTAATTATATAAAGATATCAAATAACATAAATTAATCATATATTTATTAAAAAAATTGTAAGTGGTAACATTAATTACCTTCTAACCAATTAAGTAATATATTATAGAAATAAATTTTTTTTTTATGAATGAGTTAATTTGTGCCAATCAATATATTGATTGTATATTAAAAATAATTTTTTTTCAAAATATTAAATAAAAATAAATAAATTGAGAATTGCCTCGCAGCGCATAAAACCGAACTGCTTATTTTCCTCAATAAATTGGACCGGTCAGACC
Source organism: Zingiber zerumbet (assembly GCA_037833815.1). Classification (NCBI taxonomy): domain Eukaryota; kingdom Viridiplantae; phylum Streptophyta; class Magnoliopsida; order Zingiberales; family Zingiberaceae; genus Zingiber; species Zingiber zerumbet. Next base: position 19,880 of record JBBMJZ010000898.1, on the reverse strand, counting down.
GTTAGTGTTGGCGTGAATCTGAAGTCTGAACCGGGTTCAAAACTTGAACTGGGCCGACAAGGTAAATTCTATAAATACTCGCCCCTCTCCATTCCGATTCGACTGCTAAACCCTAACATCAATTTCCACTCCATCCACCTCGGGACGCAACCGCCGCCGCCGAGATGCCGCCCAAGTTGGACCCGACCCAGGTCGTCGAAGTCTTCGTGCGCGTCACCGGTGGTGAGGTCGGGGCAGCCAGCTCTCTCGCGCCGAAGATCGGCCCTTTGGGTCTCTCCCCGAAGAAGATCGGAGAGGACATAGCCAAGGAGACGGCCAAAGACTGGAAGGGCCTTCGAGTCACCGTCAAGCTCACCGTCCAGAATCGCCAGGCCAAAGTCGCCGTCGTCCCCTCCGCCGCGGCCCTCGTCATCAAGGCCCTCAAGGAGCCCGAGCGCGACCGCAAGAAGACCAAGAACATCAAGCATAACGGAAATATCTCACTGGACGGTGTTATCGAGATCGCCAGGGTGATGCGCCCCAGGTCCATGGCCAAGGACCTCTCCGGCACCGTCAAGGAGATTCTCGGAACTTGCGTGTCCGTAGGCTGCACCGTCGACGGCAAGGACCCCAAGGACCTTCAACAGGAGATCTCCGATGGTGAAGTAGAGGTTCCTCTTGAGTAATTCTAGGTTATTTTTACATTTATGATCATTTTGCTTTAAATCGCTTAATTTTGCCGAATCGCTAAAGTAGTTTTGTCGTATTTGATCTGGTTGTTGGCGAGAATTTCAGCAGTTATATTTGCAATCTAAACATTTTGTATTCTCGATAAATCTATATTGTCAGGTTTATGTTTATTTGTGGCTCATGGATCCGTCTCTACTTCTTAATGATTTGTGGATTGTGATAGCGAAATAGAGAAGGATGATGCTATGTGTGATCACTGAAGTTTGTTCACTCTCGAAGATGAAAATTGGTTTTCATGAATCAGTTGCTATTCATGATTTCCTTATCAGAAACCTCTCTCCTCTTCTCTAGCAAATTATCAGCATCCTTTATACAACACTTCCCTCTTGATTCTTTGTTGCTGCCATGAATTTCCACCAGGCCTTCTCAACCTTTTGTTTTTTTTTATGAGTTCAAGAAGAACTATCACTTCGGAGGTTAATAAGACCTACGAGAAATGGTTGAAGGCTAATACTGTTGTATTTCTCCTCCTTTCTGGTCATAGGTTCCTCCCATTTGTTCTTCTTCTTTCAGTGAAGAGAATCAACTCCATTTCTGCCGAGAATATTAGAAGAACTTCCAGACCATTCATTTCAAATTGGCATCACAGAACCACTCTGTTGAAACGAGGGTCTCCTATCCAATTTAATCGTAGTGATTTCCAATGCTGGAAGACCAAATTCGTGCTCGGGATGGGATAAGTTCACACCTTTAAATCACGGAATGAGCTCAGATCGAAACATACGTTCTTGTTGAATTTCTTAATTCCCATAATTTGAGTGAGCTTCTTAAAGTGTCAAGTAACGACGAATAGTGGATGTCGACAGACTCACCATTCCCTATGTTGAATAACAATTTAAACAAAAAAAAAACAGTAGTTGGAAAGGCAACTTTGATTAAGAAATATATAGGTGCAGTGACTGCATCATTTATAGCTGATAAAAGCGTATGACTATGAAATTAATACCAGGAAGTTAAAAACGTCGTAACCAATGATTAAGAGTCTTTACATAGCAGTTGACAATGCCTAACCTACTGTTGTTCAAGGGAACTCATGCGTTTCACGAAAATCCTAAAGTTGACCATATTCCTGGAATATGCATTTAGGCGATACAAATTGATCATCTGTTTATAAAGTAACTTAATTTTAAACAATCCATCATGTTCAATTTGGATCACAATTTGCTAATTAAATGTCGCGAGAGAAAATTGGCCAGACTAAAGTTAAAAGCAGTGCCAAGAAAGAATCCGCCTGAGCACGCTTAAATCGACTCATATGTGGCAAAAAGCGATTCGCTCGCCCCAGCGCTCCCGTCAACCTATCCCTAGGCTAACATGGAGGAGGTAAATCACGGGTGACTACTAATCATTTGTGCAAATGGCCAAGACATAAGGGAGGTCATGCTCGGTCACGCCGAGTTTCAACATCAAAACCTCATGTGGGCCTAAAATCGACTCATAGTATCATACCGACCTGGTGGAATGACCATTATGGCTGGTTATATCAAATGCTACTTTTACACTAAATACTGATAGACAATTGGTAAATATGATTTATTCTATAAATTTTATTTTTATTCGATCAAGTACAGATTAATAATTTTGTAGAGGAGAATTATCACCTTCAAGCCAAAGACTATAAAAGAGGACAAGGAGCTTCCCTCTTATTTCATTTTTCAAGTAGCAATACATCTGTACAAAAGGGGCGGGCACAAACAAGTGCAAGATCCGTTCATCCCCATTTCTCTCTAAACCCTCCAATTAGGCACAAAATTTCGAAACTAAATATGATTATTTTAGAGCTAGAAAAGGCGAATTACAACACCACCTATAATACAACCACCATCCGTGGAAGATGATGAGCTAGCTGCTGCATGACAAATCAAAGTACCACCTCCAGCAGCTTAGATCGACCAATAAATTTGGGATGTTGTCAGGATATGTTAGCGCCGTACTGAACATGCAACAGATACAGCAGGTGAGGTGGGAGAGCCATTTTGTACAAGCTGATCATATCATGCCATTGTTTCATTGATCTGATTCAGATTTGCCGAAACCCTGCTGACTGCCAATCCATACAGCATTGTTCAATAAATGGAATGAAATATAAAGGAGTTAACAAAATCCTCTTTTTACAGTTTGTTATCCGGAGTTTGCGGCAACCTCAGCTGCACGCTGTCTCATCATCTCCATCACTGCAGCCCTACGCCGGGAATCAGATTGCTGCTGCAATCTTCTAAAGTGTTCCCTCAGATCTCTGGAAAAAGAAAGCGGGTTTTGTTCTGTTATTTTTTATTTTTTTGATTGAAAAAAACATCAAAAATCAGGATAATACATATACTGAGTAATGAGAATACCTGCATCGAGGTACAGTGCATGCTGATTCTTTACATGCACGAGCATGCAATTGGAGGAGATACCACATCCTCTTGCATAAAACACAACCACCTGAAGCACGCGTCTTACATTGAAGACCATGACGAAAAAGGCCTTTAACTTTTCGGCAATTTGGATATTGGCACTGTGGAGATCGACACTGGGAAGCATGGACCAAAAGATCAAGCATTTTCCGAAGCTGCAACATAGAAGACATTCAGTCAGCATGATATTTACTAACGACAAATTATAAGCAAAATTTTAGTAATTGAAAACTTAAGAGCAGCCTTGCATTACTGTAAATATAGAAAACATTTGAGTATAGATATTCGTCATAAATAATAAGCAGCATAATGTATGCCTTCAAAGATCAAACTAGGTTAGAATTCCCTTGCCAAGTGGAAACGAATATGCTAGGTTTAGGATGCCAAACATAATCTCATAGTCTAAAATTTGCTTCCATTTTTAAGCATTGAAAAAGGATAGTGAAGTCTATTAGCACTCACAGAAACAGAAAAGTGTATATGCAGCCCATAACTATGAAATTATTGTTACGATCCACATTTGCCACATTACTGGCAATAAACAAGAATGCAAATGAGTCGAGTTCACTAATATCAGACATTTTGCTTAAAAGGTTTTGAGTAAACTCCAAAAGTACCTGTGAAACTCGCTTTGCTCGAGCTTCTTTGTTTTGTGCATCGCGTTCAGCATTTGTTGGATGATTAGTCAACTTATGAGGATGGTCAATGCCACCTTTCTGATAGCAAGCATTGCATACATCAAAATCTGGACAAATTTCACATCGCCAGCCCTGACCAGTTTCAATATCATGATAGCAAACATGGCATGTGGTCACAAATGCAGGTGCAGTAGGATTATGGAGGTGATATAAGATCATCATTGATGAATGCTTAGCACGGCGCAGAGTATCATACTGATAGTGATTTCCTTGACAAAGACTCAGAAATGCCTGCCTAGTGTCAAAAAATTCACTTTCTAGTATATCATCTTTATCCTTCGTATCCTCAGCAACATCCCTAATTTCAACCTACGGACGATGCATGTGCTAATGGTTACAATTTTGGTGAAAAAAAATAACACAAATACTAACACATGTAAATATGCATGTCTCTGACGTTAAGCGCGAACCCACACAGAAGAAAGATAAGACTGAGAAATGCCTTCTGTTACAAGAACTCACTGGATATAGCATATGCTTTTCCCTACTATTAGTAGGATGCCTTTCTCTTTGATCCACCTTTCCTTCAACTTCATAACACCTGCAAGACTTAGGAACCAATCAGCCTCAAGATCCAACACTTTTGCCTCCGTTAACAAACTGCTTATGGATATTTGTGCAGATTGAAAAAGTTTATTATTAATTTTTCGACTGGGAATAATTCTAAGCACAATTCAATTTTCCCTTTCAGTTTCATAATTTTTCAATAGACTGCATTGACTCAAGTACGAACCTTTCATTATTTATTATAATTATTTCAAAAACTGCATAGAAATGTTTACATGTGCTCAACAGGTGTCAGGTGTCAACTCAATGTATCGGTAGCAGTCATATGTACAAAGGGTACATAGAATCCAAGTATCAAAGCTGATGCATGAGCATATACAATAGTATGAAAACCAGTTGAAAGACCAGAATTCTCTTTTTCTTGTCCTCTTTTACCCTTTTTCTGAAAGAAGCATCTTTCAAACCTTTTATGAGACTACTACACGCTTCCTGAAGAAAATGCATATGAACCTTAAAGGTCAGCTTCCTTTCTGAAATTACAATATTGTGCTTGAGATTTCGGTCATCACGGAACAAAGAATACTCAATTTCACAATTATTAAGATGAGTCCCAGTGCAAACTAGTAGAAAAAGGTACAGGAAACAAACATAATATATCTTAATGAACATTATGAGTTTGAGCAGTAAGACCTCTTATAATTCTGCTGGTTGAAATACAACGGTTGCAATTTGTAATACCTTGTTTCACAAATATTCTTTTGTAAGGAGAGCAAAGCTTTTGCAAACGAATTACACCAGATGACAAGAACACTGAGGTAGAAATTACTTGTCCACATTAGAATAAAAAAGCATCTTCCAAACCATCTATAGACACAACGCAAGGAAATGCGAGCACATGCTCCTAGCAGCATATATTCTCAAGCACAGAAGGGAGAGAGCACACACACATACACACATGTATGTGTATATATTATATATTCTAGACTCTAGATCAATTCCATCTCCTTATGAAGTGGGCAATTGTTTTTGCAATTCTTTCTTTGATTTTGATTAAATATATGCTACTTGTCAAAAAGATATAAGATTCCTTACTTTTTATAAATGAACTTACTTGTCACAAAGTTGGAAGTTTTTGCATTGATTGCAAACCCATCGTGTCCCAGATACCATTAGGATGCGACAATGTGTGCAACTATGCTGCAAGTGAACCATTATAAAATCTTCTTTCATGGGGGATATGGTTTCGCCAAGCTGTGCGGAGCAAAAAAACATTGAAAAAACTGGATGAATGGATTTCCTAATGAAAATAACTGTCTAAGAAATAAGCAAAGACTAGTGATCAATTATAAAGGAAATCATAGTTAAAAAATATATATTGTAAGTTCTGAATAAAAAAGTCTGCAGTAACCACTAACCAAATGGTAGAACACCCTACTGAGAACAAAAGAATACCTTTTGCATCAACAAAGCATCCTTCGAGGTGCTTCCAGAAAGATCAGTATGTCCAGCAGCTTTCAAGGCCCTTTTTGTAAGTGTCATCTTGGTTTTTCCTTTCTTCATCTGTTTTCTACCATCTTCGTCTTGACGAAGTTGATTGATGATATCCTCAGCTGCACCAGGACAATAATCTCCGTCAAAATATGGCAAACGTGCTGCAGTTACTTTGGCCTTGCACTCCCCGGTGGTTACAAAGAAATGATCATACAAATTCGTCAGATCAACAACAATATTCTCCTTTGCAGCTTTTCGGAGCATAGATAAGTACCTGATAAGGTCAAAATAGAAAATAAATAAACAATGTGGTGCCGCAACATTATCTGAAAAATAAAGAATAAATAGAATAATTTCCAAGTTATACCACTCCCTCAGTTTGTCAGATTTAGGTGTCTTCTGAATCTCAGGATGGCAGTACAGTATATAATCTTCACCCTTTAAAGGAGGACAAGCCCAAATGTAACAGCTAGTAAATCCACGTTTCTTGCAATATTCAAGATATCCAATCTGCGGAACCACAATAAAAACACGTCATAGATCACAAAATAATTTGAAATGACAAAACAATAGGGTTGCTTTAAGATTTTTTTTTTAATTCAAGAAAAGATGAAAGTAAAATGAAAGGGTACTTATGCGAGTGTACCAGAATTTCATGATAAACAAATGTACGTAGAGCTTCTCCAGACACTGTTTTGATTTCAGGCCTGAAGTACTTGACAGAATCTAAATAAGAAAGATATACACGTCGCTGGTTAGGGAAAGGGGAATCAGAACCAAATTCTTGAACGTACATGCCAAATAAGCATACTTCTACCCCTTCTATCTTCTGAAATAACAGTATAGCCTAGAAAAAAAACAAGTTAGCTTAGAATTTGCAAAAAAAATCCTGTCCTATGCTTAATCTACTGTTTATAATTATTGGAAACTGATTTGAACTCTTGTTTAGCATGAGAAAAAAGGAAGAAATTCAGTGTTGAAGTGGTCAGATTTTGTACCTTGGATTTATATGGAAATTCTCTAGGGTAATTTTCCTCCTGAAACATTTCTAGAAATCGCTGTTTTACCTCCAATTTTTTGTCAACAGATGATACAACTCTAACTACTAGCTTCTCTACCCCTGGCACCTGAAATATCAAATAAGAAAAGTAATAATTCAAGCTACAAGAACCAGACATCTTCACACCAAAGGAATTAAAGAATGGCGTAGTATTAAAAGAAATCTTGCTGGCATTTAAACAGAAATATTGCCCATAAAACTAAAAACTAAAGTTATATCAAAAGGCATATTAAGATAATGAAACAGAAATATCTAGGAAGAGAAAGCCTATGCTCTTATCTTGGTCTGCCCCTCATGGAGAGGAAACCCAGCATACAAAATTGTGTTCTTATTAACTGGATAGCCACCAGGATAGACTCTGTGTGACTCTCTGGTCAACATGGTGGGTTGTAACAACAACTTGACTAGCATTCCTCAGTGTTAACCGACCTATTTAAGCTTCCATCTTGGGTTATTTAAAAATTGACAAGCAGATTATTCTTGAAAAAAAAAAATGACTCAAGTAAACAAAATCAGTCTCGTAATAATAAAAAAAAATGGCCATGAGTCTGAAACTTGATTTTATTTTGATTTTGGAGATCTAAAATAATTTTATTTTACTTGAATGTTTACTAGTTCAGAGTTCTAGTATACCTAATATAACTTTACCCTAGTCTTAGTGACATTAGGTCATTGTAACACATACAAAAAGGCTTTCAGCCATTGTTCTATACAATCTAACAATCATACAATTTTATTTTGGAGAATATTTCTCCCTTGTGAGATCAGTTATAAGGGGATGACTATCGCTAACTGAGGTACATGGTCAAGTGGTATCAAAGCACAAATTTGTTCTAGAACATGATGATTGATTTCCTGCCAAACAAATGACATCCACCTCTCATAATCCTTGTTAATTCCAAAAGCCACCACCAATCCACCCTCATAATAAACCATTGACCCCCAAACCTAGTGTTAAGTGTATTGATTTGCCTATAACTCAACATGCATGGCACAATTTGATCAAAATGGATCTTGCCATGCTCAAAACAAGTCCACTCACAGGATCATGTCAGGCCTTGGGTGCGGGGTGCACAACCCCCCAGAAGGAATGGGACATAAAAACTTGAGCCATTTCAAGTATGAGTTGAGCCATACTTGGTCAATGAGTCTAGTTAAGTAGGACCGGCTTGTCGGGCCTAGCATGATTCATGTACATGGTGTGTTGACCTACATTGGCATTAACCAACCTTTTTTATGAATTTTGAATGTAATTTTTTTTAAACTATCCATAAATAGCTGGAAAATATTATTAAATAATTTGAAGAATTCTCAAAAGTATTTAAGAATCAGCATTTTAAATTTTGATTTATTTTTTTATTATTCATAATTTTTTAACATTTTTATTTACTTTTATTGTTAATTAAGATGATGCAACAACTGACACAGGACAAGTTTAGATTCTTGAAAATTTGTGGGCTTAGGTTTGATTTAAACAAGTTAGGTCATAAAGCAGGAGGATCATTTTAACCTGAAAATAAAGGAGTCATGTTTAACTATTGCTTCCAATCTAATCACATAGAGGATATCAAACTGATGAAGATATCATATCGCACAATAACATACTAGGAGTTCCAAAAGTTTTATTGTGGCACAAAAGTAGGTAAATAGGAGTGAAGCATGTCTACCAACTGTATGACAGAAAAAAATATTGAAATACATTGATATATCAGATCTAGGAAAATAATATATATCTATTGAACTGAGAACAAGAGAGAAAGGAACTCTTCTGATCAAGTATAATAGCCATACAGAGTCACCGTCTAATAATCAATGGATGTTGTTTGATCAAATGGCTATTCTTTTGGGAACATATGCAAACTTCAACTAAAAATATATCAACAACGGTTTTGGATGTACTTCCCAAAATAATTTTTACATAACTAGAAACTCAGCTCCGACTACAATTGTTGTTTGAAATCAAAACAACTATCCCACTCACCTCATCAAAAAATTTTCCCTGCTGCTTGGCTCTTTCTTGTCTCTCGTGTTTCAGCCGTCTGAAAAGCCTTTGTTCTATATGATCACTGAGGATAGTTCTTGGCAAATCCTTTGCACCAAGAACAGCACTCTGTGGTAAGGGCTTGCGTTCACCTCTCTCTATTTCCTCCACATAGCAATTAGGGCAAGTGTATTCTGCTTCTCCATCATTTCTTCTGCCATTGAATAGAGCACATATTTGATGTTGCCAAGTTTCACATTTATCACATTGCACCCACTACAACAGGATAATGGCTTTTATAAGAATTTATACATGGTAGGATTTAAGACAGGTAAGAGAGAATACGGAAAATTGAAGGCAAAAATAAAACAGTTACCCATTCTTCTGTTTCCTCATCATTTCTCTTCTTTTCAAGCTTTGACTTTGTAAATACAGATCCTTCAGCTTCTATAGTGTCACCACGAGCATCATTATAACATGGGATACAAAAGTATTGCCGTGCATCACCACTTCCAACTGTATAATACTGTGCATTTTTCTTTATTCGGGCACCACATGGGGAACAATAGATTGGAGGGGGTTCAAAATTGAGTTTTTCCACTGCACAAAGTTGGCAAGAATTCTCAGTCATTGAGCGTTCCATCGCTTGATTCTTCTCAGCTTTGGCCTTACTCTGAGAAAATAGAAAGCACCAAACTACATCATAATCATCCTTGAAAAACTTGAATTTAGTTGATAAAAAAGATAATGTGTTCCCATATTAATTTAAATATGGTCTCTAACCATAAGTAGTAAACAATAGTTATCTACACTATTATATGACAATAATATGCATAATCATTGTTATTCCTTAAGTACCTAACTTACCTATATGTCACCACTGCATTCAAGTTCATCAACTGCCATGTTTAAATTGAGTCTAAAGGAAAAAATTCATGTGCTTGCTGAAATATCTTAACCTCACAAGGATAGGATTCCTATATTTTGATTAAAAAGCTTTATGCAACATTTAAAGTATTCATTCAAAAAATGATATAACAATCAAGAGAATCTAAAAGGTAAAACACAAGTCAAGTTGGCTGTCTTTCCTGCACCATTCTAAGTTGCAACAACATTATTGACTCCCTAGAACAATAGCAAAATGCTTGCCAAACCATCATGAAAAAAATGTAGGCATTCAAATGTCACAAAGTTCCAATTCTTTCTTCATGAGTCTTAAGAAACATATGCCTTCTACCAAAGATAAAGAGATTGCTTTATTTATGACACAGCATGCCAAAGTGGGTATGTTGAAATTAACTGCAGCATTAAGTGGGCCAAACAATTTATTTTTTTTACTAAAATATAAAATAATGAAAGAAGAACTAATTCTTCAAGCTGTAGCAAGCTTGTTTACTTATATCAACAGTTTCATTGTTTCGACACAATTTGCTTGGACTTGGATGCTAGTATCCGACATGATTGTGGACCTAGGTTTCCACCATATTTTCTAATAAATTTTTATAAAAATATACTCCTCCACACAATTGAGTTACAAATTTACTCAATTCCATACTCTTTTATCTACGTTCATTAAAATTTTCAATCCAGATTAAACATTAAACTAATTTTATTTTTTGCTAGTGAACCAGCCATTTTAGGATGGAACTAAGGGGTTTAGGAGTCATGGTTGTATTGTTGATCAGAATAGGTGGATGAATGCCAACCAAGATTGTTTATCGGCATGAGAAAACTCTGAGCCAGATGACTGAGCACAAGTAGGAAACTTTGGTTATAGTACCACAGTGGTACCAACTGACATTTGAAAATTTTCACTGACATTTGAAATTAATGAACACTTGGATTCAAACACATTTTCTACTGTTTCATATTAGGATTACTTGATGTAATAAATACCCAAATGATATTATATTGATAAAAGGACTGCTTTTCATGAATTTTGAACCAAATGTTTAGTGGATCAAAGTAATTAAGTAGCAATACAGATGTAGAAAAGTTCATCATGAACGTACCGAATGTTCAACAATGTAGGTTTTAACAAATAACAGCTTATCCATGATCATTATTATAAACATCATTCAGTCCTATTTGTCACAACTTTTCGGGGGTAGGTCACATGGATCCTATACATCCATTGAGCTCTGTACAAACCTAAATCATTAGTAATATCTTATTAACTGAACTGACACAAGACAAGATTAAGTGAAGAGAAAGGGAAATTGTTAATCTAAGAAAGTAATTTGTAGGAAAATCTGGGTAGAAGATTCAGAAAAATTGACATCAATAAAGATTGGAAATATCATAAATATTATGTAAAGATAGCATAAAGTAGAAGAAAAATACAGTGCCAAAACCTAACCTGGCCAACCCATTGCCTCAGACCAATTATATGCTCCTTAATTTGCTTAGGAGTGAACAATTCAATCAATGAAACACCTTGTATCTTTGGCTTCCCTGATTTTCCAGTTACTTGATCAGTTGGTTGGTTAGCTAAGTCCTGGTTGATTTCTGCAGCAGCATGATTCAACAATTTATCATCTGCAGTACCTTCTTGATGGACACAAGAGCCAACAGTTCTAGAAACATTAGGATTCTTTTCGCAGCCAGTCAAAATTACACTCTCCTTAATAGTACTGTCAAATACAGGTAATTTTTCCTGTCCACTATCAAAAGGCTCATCCATCTTCACATTGAAGTCAGAGTTAGCAAAAATCTTTTGTTTACACTCTGAGTCTTGCACCTCCCAGGAGTCATAATGTTGATTTCCAGGAGTGACAGGGATTATGGTAGATTCAGTGTAAGGAAAAATAGGTGATATGTGTTCAATCTTGATCCGCTTAGATACTGGCTGATTGTTCTGAGAAACTTCAGAAGGTGCTATCTCTGCTTTCATTCCATCAGCATCTCTGTTTATTTCAGACAACAGACATATCTCAGCCAATGCATGGGAATGTACCTTATAATTTTGAGCTATCTGATCACGTACAGGAATGCAGACAGGGCAATCACCTGCTGTACACTTACAAATATGCTTGACAAGTTTTCTAGATGGAAAACAACGAGGAAATTTGCACAGATCACTGCTACAAGTATCCATATGCATAATCAACTCCTGAGCTTTCACACAGTTAGCTTCTTTGCACATTCCCTTTTTTGAGGGGCACCTGCGAGCATGATGTAGAAACAACAACCATCTCTGTTGTTTTAAATAGTTTGGTTGCTTCATATATTCTCTGTTTGCAGTATCTAGTTCTCGAGCAGAGCAAAGAGGTTGTTGAGCTTTGTTTTGCCCAGACAATCTTTGATGAAGCTCTTCCTGGATTTGTTGGAATGATAATTTATCTGTGGCCTTGGGTTGCTGAATTGGTTGAGGATGACACTGAAACTGCATGAGTTCCTCCACTTGTGATCCACTAGATACACAACTAAAGTTGTTAGAAAATCCATTAAGCTGCTGGTGTGAATGCAACAGCTGCTGAGAATCCTTTGAAATCGAAACACTAAAATCTTTAGAGTTGAGCAAAGGACCTAAAACTTGAACACTTTTATCTTGAACTTCAGCAGAATAATGTTGCTGGTACTGGGTCTGTAAATCTGGAGGGTGGACTTGTTGAGTGGCTGATGGGAAAAATGTGTTCGAACAGGTGACATTCGATATTAATTGCTCACCAAAATGTGAGGCTAATGAGGACTGTCTCAAAGGGTCATTCTTTGGTATCAGTTGATGTTGGTTCTGCATGCTTTGTTGATGCTTTTGCAGTAACTGATGTTGGTTCTGCATGCTTTGTTGATGCTTTTGCAGTAACTGATGTTGGCTCTGAACAATTTGTGCACAAGTTTGATTAGACTGTTGCACATCCTGTTGCGACTGAAGAAGATTTTCTCCAATAGAATGAGTTGATTGATAATTCATTTTGACAGATTGATCAACAAGTAATTGAGGTTTGTCATTAAGAGGAAGTTGCACCGCATGAAAACCTGCATGATGGTTGAGTAATCCTTGGTTTGCTCTTGACTGACCCATAACAGAATTTATGTTACTTATAGAAGATAAACTAGAGGAATCCCGTTCATGAAAAGTCTGAGAATGTGATATATCGTTCGTATTCACTGTATAACTACTGCTCAGGACAGGTAGCCCTTGCCGTGACATTGATGCTGTATAAAACAGAATTATATCCTCGATTACTTGGCATCCGTGAAAGTATGAATTGCAATAAACAAGATGGAAACAAACTACATATGTTCAATGGAAAGTAATAGACTACTAATGAAGCATGCAACAAAGGAATAAAAACCATCATATGTTCAATGGAAACAAACTACATAAGAAAAAAACTAGAGGCATGAATTGCACTGGTATTGATGAAAGCACGAACATTACTTGGCATCCGTGATTGGTGATGTTGCTGATCCAAATTCTGATATAGAGGCTTTGAGGAACTAGAATAAGGAATTGGGCTTTGGAAACCCTCAGAGGCTGCAGGGCCACTTGGTTGTATGTTGTTCCCAATAAGTCCCAATGCATCGGTTGCAAGTCCATTAGATAATCCACAAGGGGAACCATTTTGAAGAATATTGGACCTCATTCCAGCCCCTATTTGAGAACCAAGATTATGTAATGTGTGGATATTTTGACTTTCCAAATATTTCTTAAGCTGCAGAGATTGTGGAGACATATTAAATTCAGTGCTAGATAATCCTCCATTAGAACATTCAAAATTTGCAGATACAGTCCGCTGACTATTAAATCCTGGTGTTGGTATCATTTGACTAAATTGTCTTGGTACATTAGTTGAAGGAATGGAAGACATTATACTACCAGAAGCTAGAGCAAAGTTGGATGATTGAAACTGGTAGCCATTAGAAATTGTTCCTGCACATGAACACAATAAGTCCACAGCAAACCTCATAGCTTAATTATAAGACATTGTTGGAGAAAAGTCACCATCTGAGGCATTTGAAGATGTATTATTTCCATTATCAGTTGGACCATGTGCAGTTGATGGTAAGCTGACAGTACTTGAAATAGTTTGAGGTACAACATTGGTATTGCTGGTGGAAAATGTAGGATGATCTGACTTAACTGAAAGTCCACTATTGTTGCTTCCACTGCTTGACATACCAGGCGTAGGAATCATACTGACTGAAGATAACGATGCATTATGATTTGATGATAGAATGTTGTTAAGGACACGCTTCACAATAGGGTATAGGCGTTGCTCTGATGCTTCCATCGCTAAACTCAAATAGACTTCCTGATCAGTAAAGTTATGCCTTAGATTGTCTAACAAAGAATGAGTATCAAAGCTGAAACAACTATTGTTTTAATGTTGCATTAAAAAATCATTTTTCTATTTAAGAAAAAAGATAGGAGTGTGCCCTTAGACACCCTCATGATTTTATTCTGAATTATTAGGAGAACAGCAGAACAATCCGTGGAAGAGCTCCTGCAGTCATTTCTCATTTACCCAACAATTGTAAGAAAAACTGTTAGGACAAAATTGAAAGGTGCCCCTAATTATCAAAATCTTCAAAAGGGTGCCTCTTTTTAAAAAAAACAAAAACAAAAGAGCACCCCACCATATTTTTCATACTAAAAATACCCTTATTCCGGTGCCATTGTACCATAGAGTATCTACTACAATGTGTTAAAATAAACTTGTTCAACTTGTTTAAAAATACCATACATAATGCACAATGCACTTATATATATATATATATAAAACTTTTTACCAACTTGTTTAAAAATACTATACATAATGCACTTTTATATAAAAAAAACTTTTTACCAAGCTGATCAAAATTACCTAAATTTAATCAAAATTGCTTCAACATGGTCAAAATCACCATAAAAATGTTGCAACGACCACTATTTTTTACCAAGTTAAACTAAAAAGAAAAACGATTTACTTTAACACATTGTAGCAGCTATAGCTACTTCATAGTCAGTATAACAACGTTGGAATAAGGGTATTTCAGTACGAGAAATATGGTGGGGTGTCCTTTTGATTTTTTCCCAAACTATTGTTAGAATTAACAAAACTTAAGATTTGAAACCTTATAACTCAACAATCAGATAAATGAAACGGTTGGATTATAATAGAGTCCCTATAGAGGCAAAGAATGTGTGAAGAATAATAAAGGTACCCTTGCGGCAATATCCTTGAAGATGCGATCTTCAATATGGATAACAAGCTCAGGTATCCTTGGGGACCACTCAGGACTTGATTGGTTTCTTTTTTGAAGAATATTGAAGCTGTAACAATAAACAATTTGTATCATCAAAATAAATCAAGAGCCATATGTCTTGATAGAATGTATATGAACAAAGCCAAGAATATTGAATTACTTTATTTATCATACAATTAAACTATAAAGTTGAGATATACACTTCAAAAGATAAAAATTATAATATTTCATTAATACATATGCATGTAATGGTTGAGTTGTATCGGTTCCAACTATGTAAGTTGCATGCATAATAGTCAAACAACAAACTAATTTAATACTTCCTAAGTTTCTAGCAATTTCATCTCACTATCAAAAACCAGTGCAATTACAGATGAATCTGTAACACAGAATAAATTGTCATGGTAATAGAAATACTTCAGAGGAAATTCTTGTCCAATTAATATTAAATAAAGCCACAAGATATTTTAATGCGCTGAACCAAAGTTAAACAACTATAAACAAACCAGGCTACTGAGTGAGATGATTGAAAAGCTAAAATTACTTCACAGTTTAAGTCAACTTTCTTTCAGAAACAAAAATGCTACAGATATGTCTAGCAACACCATGAAGAAGCAAAACAGCATGTTAAGCTTGGAGATAATACACATGTTGACACTAATACCGTGCCTTATTTCAGAGTTTACATTAAATATTTAACACAGTTGTGATAGTATAGATGACACGTTCCTTTATGATTAATGTTTTCGATAAATTTAAGACACTTTTGTTAGGTATATGAAGACCAAGGTTTAGGGAAGACCATAAAATTACTGTACAATCCATGCATAATGCTAATTATCTCATATTGGTTGCTATTGTATACATCATGCACATGCTAGGAGCTTCCATGAAATTTCTCTAGACAATCATATATCACCATCCACAATGTATGAAAGTAAATGTCATAATTGTATTTGGAATCACATGCAAAGTCCTTTTCCTAAAATGAAAGTCTAATCTTATAAAGATAACTTTTGTGCAGTGAGAAGGCCAACACTGAAAGATAGACAATGGAAAAACCAATTAAAACAGTTAAACAAGACAGATGGAAGATGCATCTAGCTCTAGTGATGTGAATATCTGGAGAATAGGCTGGTCTAGGATATAATCTAAATTAGATGCAATTAAATGGATTCTTTAGAATTACTGCTTTCTTTTGTCTCCGCCAATGAATCACCTATTCTAGGCTACGAACATCATTTGAGTCCATGAGGCTAATAAATGACAATTAGCATAAGTTATGTTTGGTACGAAGAGTGGACAGATAAACCACCAGATAATAGTGAAGTTCCAAAACAACAACTTGCTTACATATTTCTCCGCAAAGCAGCCCGACCATTTTGAAGTTCTGAATCCACAGGTCGTGGTCCAAGGTTCTGCATTTGATGCACCATTAAGTTTCCAATCTGCTGTGATGAAGCAGATATTTGTGTGCTAGTTTGGGCAGACATCTGATTAGAGATCTGCCCATGCAAATGTGCACGTGCATTCATCTTCCCAAACAATTTTAGTACAATGTTCCTCAAGATTTACCAGCAGCACGCATAGCTGTCAACAACTGGATAAATCAGAGTACAACCTAAGGTAGGCTCAAGATTTCACTGAGGAAGAATCACACCCAACTCATGGTGAGAAAAGGTCGTCAGCAGCATGCTGTTCAGACCATCAAGCTTCTGTTTACTGCCCAAGGTGATGCCAAATTAGCAAGGTTCAATAGATCACTAAGCAAACCAAATGAATAAATACTGAAAAGTAGAATTTTCTTGCAAATGATCAAAAAGTAAATCATTTTGTTACAAAACACATAGCTCACTAATCATAAGATTGAAGCTTAATTGAAGACTATAATTGTAAGCCTTTCATGTAAACAACAATTAGTAATGCAAGGAAATGAATGAAGTAGCGAGGAAAGTAAATGACCACTAAATTGGACAGAATAAAACCCACAGGAAGTGGTGGACGCCACGAACGCCTCACGCGCAGGAAAGAGGACAAGCATCATAAATTCCAGTAGAATCTAAATGAGAGCAAATCCTGAAATTTACATCATTCGTTCCTGTCCACCAAAGCGACGAACAAGAGAGACAGATAAAATTCACAATGAAGCCACTTTCCTCAAACCCTAGCACAGCATCAGATCAAAATAATGCTGAATGGAGACCTTAAAAGAACAATTATAACCCAGACACCTCCACGAAGTGAGAAAACTGTACCCTAGGGAGACCACGGTCGCCGGCTGTCTTATGCTGCCGTCAGCAGCTAGAGCGGCGGAGCGCACTCCGACGGCAGCAGTGAGAGGGAGAAACCCAAATCCCCGGACGGTTGTTGTTTGTCGAAGAACCCACGGGACGCTAATCGACGATCCGAAGAGCAGCTGCCCGCACCTTGCTTATCGATCCCTTTCTTGGAATTCGAGAAAATAATGCAGACGCGCGCGGCGAGGTTTCTTCCTCTCCGTTTCCTGCTGCGCTCGCTTCCTCCCTCTTTCCAGATCAATCGACTTAACCAAGCTCGGACGAAAGCTCCTCCTCCGATCAGCAATTTCTTAAACCTCAAATTCATTCACCGTCATTCCTTTTTGGGACATTTGCCCACCGCCGATTTGAGGTCCGATCGGAGACCACGGCAATCTCCCTAGCCGTCCAACACGTGAGCAAAAATACGCGTCCCCAGCGGTCTACCCGACGCCCTGCGTTCTGATTTGCTAAACCGTTAAATACCTATTTGTTTTCTTCGCGTTGGGAGGTGGGTAGCCATGTCGGGTAAAAGTTCGGGTGGTAATGGGTGTCCACCCGTTATGTGCGTTTTAATTGGGCAATATCTTGCATGGTGCTGCTAAATTAAACGCATCACAGTTTGAATTGCAATGATAGAGAATAGAAACGATGGCAGTCCACTGTCCAGGTATCTCCTGCCCAATGCCCAGAAAAGATTTTAGTTATCAATCATGAATTAAGACGTATTTTTAGTCAAAATTATTTGGTGAACATCTGAATTATCAAAATAAATAAATTAATTAATTAATTAATAACACAAATCATTTCAGACTGCATATATTCGTTGTCACGGGCGCCTGTCTGAAACGCGTCGGCGCGCAATGTGCCGTTTATATATTCCCTGAAATTCCGAGCCATGAAGCCCAACGCGGTCTCGTGCGGACGGCTCAGCGGTCGCTCCTTCGCCTCGGTGTCGAAGGAGGGAGCAGGAGGAGTGGGAGAGCCACCTGAACGAAGCCCGATGGAACCGGCAACTTCGAGCGGCGGACGCTGTCGAAGCAGACGTCGATGCGCGAAACGAAGATGGAGCTCAAATGGAAGAAGCGGCGGCGGCAGGCACTGGAGAGGCGGCAGCGCTTTGTGGTAGAAGCGAAGGAGAAGGCGGCGGCGGCGGCGGCGGCGGTGGCGGCGGAGGGCGACGAGAAGAAAGGATCAATCACTGGAGTCAACAGTCTGACCGAGGAGGACATGGACTAGCTGAGTGGGTCGAGTGAGCTCGGGTTTGGCGTGGGGATGGGGACGGGCTGACGGAAGCGCTAGCGACTCACCTCTATGTCACCATGAATATAATTGCAGCGTGACCTCAGTTCCGCAGTTCACTCGTCACCGTGGAAATTTTAATCTGGTGTCAAAGACATGGGATAACTGCCGCAGTGTATACAGGTTCCATCCAAGCCATTACGCGTTAAACTAAGCTATTTTTGTTATTTTAAGTAATTTTGCTCAAATTCTTTAAAAAAACTATATAAAAGTGCATTATCTATAATATTTTTTATCAAATTAAATTGATTTATATTAATACTAGGTATTTCATATAATAATATTAAAATAAAAGCATTTCAAGATGAGAAATATTATTCATTGCTTTGTTGTTGACTGAGAGATTGATTTTGTTAGAGAAAAATAATAACGTCGGATATTCTTTTATACTCCTTTATGTACATACTCGAAAGAGAAAATAGAATATTATGGTAAGAATTAGGGAGAGGGTTTCTGGCGTAGGTTCTCTGACGTTTAAGTTAGTACGGTGGTCGAGCGAAAAGTAAAGAAGATGAATAGTAAAATGTAAGTGCATGATTAAGTATAGTAAAGTGTAATGTAACGTATTCAAGTGTATCTAACCAACGAAGAAAACCTCTTTTTATATCACCTCTCATAACCTCCGTAATAATGAAGTGACAAAGAATATTGACGGTAAAAAGATGTCGGGTAATAGAAGGTGTACAATTTAGAAGATGTACAATCATCTTCCAAAGAATCTTCCGTTACAGGTGTATAAATAGTTTTTTGTAATCTTCGCAGTAATGATAGAAGTTGCATAGTCACCTTCATAAGAACGTTCTGTTATAGGTAATGTCGGATATCAGAATATTCTATGATGAATAGTTGTTATTCTGATAGTTTACTATGATTTCCTAACAATGTTCTCTCCAAAAGGTAGCCCGGCTGAATATTTAGACTACCGAGACAACTCGACCGGATCTATGTCCGACCAGATTTATAATGAGAATTGTCTTATGCATTTGCCTTGAGCATGTAAACCCGACCGACCTCATGTAATAGGAGCTATGTACCTTTGAAAGGGGAGCTAAATCCCAAAAATCTGATTGGCCATAGGACAGGTCGGTTATATGTGTTGTGCCTAAAGGATATTCACATATCTCCATAATGACATGATATTATTCACTTTGGGGCTAAAACCACATGACTTTATTCTTGGGCTTTATACAAAAGGTCTCATGCCAATGGAGATATCATACATCTTTTTAAACGCATAATCTTTTC
>JBBMJZ010000882.1:0-12136 GCA_037833815.1 Zingiber zerumbet | reverse complement strand
GAGGGCATGCGGAATAACGCGTGATGATAAGGGATTGGAGTGTTCGGAGCTTCTCGGAAGGTACCAGTCGGCTTGTTGTTCGGCTTGCGATTAGCGTGGTCTTCCACTTGAGCTCTTGGGTCGGCTTGTTGGCTTGTCGCCGACGCGGCTGGGTCGTTTGGTGCTCGACAGTCGGCGACCGTTTCTTGTTGTTGCTGCACCATCTTTGCATCTCGGACACTTATCAACATCTCCAAATCTTCCTAGGTTATCGTCATAATGGTGAGTCATCCAGCGTCTTCCATCTCCACGTTTGGATTATAAGTGAAGTTCCCATAAATGACGCCAAATATGATCATGTTTGAAAGCGAAGAAGATGGTTGGTAGGAGATGTGGCTCTGCAGTTGACTAGGTGAAGAATTCACGCGGTCCCATAAGACAGGGAGTGCTAGTGACGAGCTGGGATAAGATTCCCAGCATTGACCCTCTGATGCTCAAGTCAGTCGACGATACAGTGGAGAATAGTAGAAAAATTGTAGCAATGAGCGTGTTGAATAGCAAAGTAATTATACCTCTGCCTATGGATGGAAATCCCCATTTATAGTGTTACTGTAGTGTTTGTGCACGGATCTCAAAGTGTATGCATGTTTTCCAAAGCATCCTAGGAAAAGACAAGTTAAAAAATGTTATTGACACTTTTTCTTAAGCGAATACACAAATCTCCGATGTGACAGACTGTAAGTTTCTAAAGTACGATTTGCTTGCTAGACATGCTTTGTTGTCAATAACACAAACCTCCAAAAGGGTATGATGAGATATGCAAGGGGTCTCACTGTATGCCGACCGGAAGCCGCTCGGTTGGGACGTCCTAGCTCGGTCGCACAGAACATAGCTATTTTCCTTCACTCCGCAGTTTGGTTATTGGAGGGCTGTCTTTTATCTGATCGGCCATGACGCCCGATCAGCCGGGACGATGGCCCGAGTATTTTATTATTTGTCTTTTGCCTCTTAACTTTAGTTGTAGGTTTTTTACAGTCAGCTGCCTGGACGGTCATATCCAACTAGCCTTGGGGCTCGTTCGGCCACTACGTCCGATCAATGAATAAGAGCTTTTGATCTCCATATCAGTCGTACTTCCCTGTTTTGACCCTTCTTTAATAGGGCTCTCTTCATCACAGTGTCATCATTTTTTTTTAGATAACATTGTATATCCACGTATTAATCTTCGAAATAAGTGATTTGATTCCATAAATTTTTTTTTTTACAATAAATCTAACAGTATGCGTACCTTAACATCCCAGATTTGTTATCCTATTAAAAAAAATACCCTATAATATACCTACAATACCCTATATTTAAAAATCGAATCGTATTTGTGACACTACACGAGCGTCCTATAGCGCACGGTAATCCGATTTTTTTTAAAATAGGCAAGAGAAATAGTATCTTTTGAGAATTTAGAAAGTGGTGGGGTGTGATTAGGAAATTTCACAAACATAGAGATGCTGTTTTATTTTTATTTTTTTAAAACAGGTGTTGTTTAAGAATTTAAAAAGTAGGGGTGGTTTTATAGAATTTATTAAAGTTAGGGACGCAGGTGGGAAATTTACCCTTGCTTTTTTGTTAATCTTTTTGAAGGAGAAAATAGGCCGAACGAAATGGTGGAAGGCAGCGAACAAGCGAGGAGAGCGGGCAGAGCTTGCATCATCTACGTCATCTAAACCCTAATTCTTGTTGGGGTGCTTCTTCTTCTTCAGCCAGTAAATTGACGGCGATCTGGTTCAAGGGGATCAGAAAGGGGAATCATTATTTCTTCTCAGATCTGCGTTCTGCCTCCTTCGAAACGGGTGAGATCTTTATCTGCAGTCGCGTGCAATCTCCCTTTCTCCATCCTTAGATCCGATGACTTCTTCGATCTTTTGCAGAAATGTTTTAATTTCGATTTTTTTTTGGGGGAATGTTCAGTTTAGGGTTTGAAGGTATCGAGACGGTGTTTTTTTTGGTCTGATGGCGTCCAACAGCAACAACCAACAGCGGACCATGGGCGGGCCGCCGTCCCTCGCCCACGCTGGAATGGGCTCACCGGCGTCGGCCAACCAGCCTCCCCATCTCCGTCCCCCGCTTCCCCCGGGCTCGTCCCCCTTCCAGAGTCTTTTCCACTCCCAAACGCAGGCCCAAGTCCAGCCGCATGTCCACTCTCCCTTTCAGATCCAGATGGGTTCCCAGGTTCAGCTTGGTCATCTTGGCACCTCCTCCCCCTCCTTCTCCACCCCCGGAATGTCTGGAGGCGTCAAACGACCATCCCTTCAGAAGCCCCCAGCTCCCATTCCTATGTCAGCTATCCCAGGCATCAAGGCCGTTGATATAACTGCTGCTGCCAGGAGGAAGAAGCAAAAGCTTCCGGAGAAGCATCTGCCTGATCGAGTCGCAGCTCTCTTGCCTGAGTCGGCCCTCTACACTCAATTGCTGGAGTTTGAATCCCGAGTTGATGCAGCCCTGTCTAGGAAGAAGATCGACATCCAGGAAGCTCTAAAAAGCTCACCTTCCATGCAAAGGACCCTTAGGATTTATGTCTTTAATACCTTCGCAGACCAGACACGGTCAATCCCTGAGCCCAAGAATACAGAGCCTCCATCATGGTCACTGAAGATAGTGGGAAGGATCTTGGAAGATGGGGTTGACCCTGATCCTGTTGGTGGATTGTCTAAGCCAAACCCCATGCTTCCCAAATTCTCTTCATTCTTTAAGAGGGTAACAATTGCGCTGGACCCATCACTCTACCCAGAGAACCCAACAATTGTGTGGGAGCAGTCTCGTTCACCTGCAATGCATGAGGGCTTCGAGATCAAGCGGAGGGGGGATAAGGAGTTCACTGCTAGTATTAGGCTTGAGATGAATTACAATCCTGAGAAGTTCAGATTGTCACCAATGCTTATGGAGGTGCTTGGAATTGAGGTTGATACACGAGCCAGAATTATAGCTGGGATATGGCAATATGTGAAAGCAAAGAAGTTGCAGAACCCTACCGATCCTTCCTATTTTGTTTGTGATCCACCTTTGAAGAAAGTGTTTGGAGAAGACAGGATAAAATTTGCCACAGTTTCGCAGAAGATTTCATCACACTTGTCTCCCCCACAACCCATACACTTGGAACATAGGATCAGGCTTTCAGGAAATGGGGCAGTAGGCAATGCTTGCTATGATGTTCTTGTTGATGTTCCATTTCCATTGCAGAAGGAAATGGCATCCTTCCTTGCCAACGCTGAGAAACACCGAGATATTGAGGCTTGTGACGAAGTGATATGTGCCTCAATTAAGAAGATTCATGAGCATCGAAGGAGAAGAGCTTTCTTTCTTGGATTCAGTCAGTCCCCTGTGGAGTTCATTAATGCTTTGATTGCTTCTCAGAGTAGGGATTTGAAACTAGTTGCTGGTGAATCAAGCCGCAACAGTGAGAGGGAACGGCGTTCTGACTTCTATAACCAACCATGGTATGCTTTTCTCTTAAGTTTTCATTTATTTCACTTTGCATCAGTTGGTTAATTTTTTATGTGCTGACTATGAATTAACTATATATATTTTTTAGGGTGGAGGATGCTGTTATCCGCTATTTGAACCATAAACCTGCAGCTGGTAATGATAATCCAGGTAGCATATGAAAGAAGACTGACGATCAAAGTATTCTCTGCAAATTCTAGATATGAATTGGCCTGTAGTTTGTAGGATTTCTATATGTTGTTCTTTGGAAAAACCAGATAAGCAAAAAATGCTTTTAAATGATCATGCTAGTTTTTTAGTGTAGATCACTTGAGTTATGCTTAGTTGATTGGCTATGTAGTTTAACATGTGTATGTTTGCTTATGACATCAATATGGTTGCCATATCCCGCATAGCTTTTAGCTTTGATTGTATGTAGCTTTGTTTAGATTTAGAATATCAGTAGCAATTATTATGATATAGTTGGATAATGAACATGAAAGCATTGGAGCCTCAAATTTGATTGAGAACATTGGTAAGATATCTTATGCTCAGCTCTTTGTTGAGTATGATTAAATTTAAATATTCCTATGCGATACTGGTGTAGTTTTTCATTTTATTACTTAAGGAATATTAAAGTTATATTAGCTTATGAAATTTTATGATCTTTTGAACCTAGTCATCTAAATTTATCTAGTGCCACTGTGCCAGGTAGGACAACAAATCTAACTATGTTTGCTCCCTTGAAACTGATTAGGTAGTAGAGTTTGGTGCTATTCGAGTTTTTTCCCTTCTTTGTTCATGTTCTATGTTTAGTGTGGTTATCAATGAAAATCTATTTAGCTAACAGCTATTAGTTTTTTAAAAGATACACTTATTCTTCAGCAAAATAAGGTTCTAGTTTGATTACTATTGAAATTAGAGTCCCTTTTCCTGGAAACACTAAATTTTATTTAGCATTGGATTCGTTATATATGATTTAGGTTGTAGTTTCTGTTTTCGACTGTTCTGATTTTATGGCGGAAGATCTTTTTTGATCGACTAACGTTTTTTGAGAGGCTCATTAATGTGTTCAATCTGGAAAATCGATATACATACACTTGATGGGTACAGGTGCCTTCACCTTCAGCTGGTTGGATCTTACTTGTCCAAGGTGACACAAGATTGAACAAGATTTGGTAACATGACCTAAAATTAAGGTAACATTTAAAAATGATATAATACGCATCTGAATAGTTAATAAAAAAATTATAATTTACTTTAAAAATATTAATATATTTTATAACACATAATTCAATTCCTTATAGAATTTAATTAATTTTACATCTTATTATCTCTCTAGCTTTAAATTGAAAAATCAGTCTATGGAGAAAGTATGCCAAGTATATCGTTCTAGTTAAATGTTATTCCTTTTATAGTGTTTTTGTATTTACACGTTTAATAAGAAATTTATTGTTCATGATATAAATATTAATAGATTATTTGACTCTGAAAATACGGCTTGCTATATTTTTGAATCCGTTCGTAGAATTCAAACATTTGCCGAGTCAATATTTGGACTTTGCTGCAAATTATATTCAAAGTTGACAATTAAATTTCTACACCTGTACCATCATTGAGTTCACATGTTACAAACCCATAGCTCAATGGAACCTTGATATCATTTAATATATTTTACTATTTTATTAAAAAAAATTTCCTTTAATAATTAATTTTTTAAAATTTAAAATAAATTTATGTTAATTTTTTTTTATTCACATTAAAAATAATTTTAAAATTTATTAATAATTTTACAAGTAAAACAATTAATGATCTAGAGTTTGAACTATGATGTATTATTATTATATTTTCTCATCATTATTTTTTTTAGTTATTTTATATAAAAAAATATAGTTTTCTTTAATCTACCTTTTAGAATTGATAATTTCAGTGAAATATACTTTTTTTTTTAATTTTTTTTACCCAGATAATTATAATATTAAATTAAATTATTTTCTTATATAGAAAAATAATTAATTTTTGATACTTATAATTATATTACGCACGTTATTAAATATATATATTCCATTCCCATCCACGTCGACAACTCTTCCCTTGCTCTTCTTCGTCTCGAAACCCTTCCCGGACCCTGCCCTTCTCGATCCCGACTCCGACCTCCCCGAAACCTCCACGCACCATCTCCACCACCGGATCTCCTGCCGAGCGATGGCGGCGGACGCAGCGAGCGGCGACGGGCAGGAAAAGGTGATCGCGGTAGCGAAGCACATCGTCAGCAGCCTCGCCTCGTCGAAGAACGCTGCCGAGGATATGATCCGCATACTTTCCGGCTTCGACAACCGCCTCTCCACCATCAACGATCTCCTCCTCCCTTCTGCCGACGATGGCGGAGGTTGTCCCAACGGAGATGGCTTCGGTGCCTCGGAGGCTGAACTCCGGCTCGAGGCTGCCGAAAAGGTCATACTCCGCTGGGACGCCTCCGATTCCTTTGTGTGGGAGTCTTCGTCTCCCGAGGACGCAGAGGAGTACCTCGCTTCCGTTGGTGATCTTATCCGCTTAACAGGTTATAAAACCTCTCCAGGCGACTGCAGTGGATCAGCTGACGGCCTCGTTAATCGCGCGGAGATTGCACTTCAGATGGCAATGTCCCGGCTTGAGGAGGAATTTAGCAATTTGATGGTTCGCAACGCGGTCCCCCTGGACTCCAATGACTTAAGCTCCTCCATTCGTCGTCTCTCCATCTCTTTTGCATCCGACATCGGAGAGCCTATAGAATACTTTGAGAGCTCCGTTGAAGATGAAAACCAACACCATCAGCAGCAGCAGTCGCCACCACAGCACCAAGAAGGAAGTCCTGAAGATAGATCTGGAAGAAGTCTGGTGGACGAGCGGAGCTTAGATCTGATTCATCCTGAAGTTGTCCCTGATCTCATTGCGATCGCAGAACTTATGATATGGGCCAAGTATGACCGTGAGCTCCATCAGGTGTACTGCACAGTACGCCGGGAGATCCTCGAGGAGTGCCTCTCTATTCTTGGCATTGATAGGATGAGCATAGAGGAGGTACAGAAAATTGAGTGGAGGATGCTTGATGACAAGATGAAGAAGTGGATTCAGGCCCTGAAGATCGTTGTTCGAGTTCTGCTCTGGGGAGAGAAACGGCTCTGTGACCAGATTCTGGCTTCTTCAGAGGAGCTTAAGGAAGAGTGTTTCACAGAAACTGTTAAGGGGTCAGTCATGCAGCTACTTAACTTTGGTGATGCCATTACTATATGCCAGCGGTCTGCTGAAAAGCTCTTTCGTATCCTGGATATGTATGAGGTGCTTGCTGAAGTTTTGCCAGATCTTCAGACCTTGTTTGTTGGAGACTCAGAGGACCTCGTATGTGTAGAGGCCGAAGGGGTTTTGCATAGATTAGGTAATGCAGCGAAAGGAACTCTTATGGAATTTGGGAGTGCAATCAAGGGGGAGTCATCTCGGAAGCCAACGCAGTGGTGTGAGATCCATCCCATGACACGCTATGTCATGAACTATGGAAGATTACTTGCGGACTACATGAATACCATAAATTTGCTTTTAGATGATGGAACGACTAGCAGTGATCAGGGCAATTCTGAAGTTCATGATAATAGGAACACTGATGGAGAGACTTTTGAGAGCACGACTCCATTAGGTCGTCATATGGTTCTGACAATTTCATATTTGGAATCTAATTTGGATGAAAAATCCAAAATTTATGAAGATGGAGCAATGCAGTATATATTTCTTATGAACAATATACTCTATATTGTCAATAAAGTGAAGGATTCAGATCTTGGGAAGCTTTTGGGAGACCACTGGATAAGAAAGCGCCGCAGCCAAATTCGGCAGTATGCCACAGCCTACCTTAGAACTTCCTGGACCAAAGTGTTGTCTTGTTTGAAGGATGAAGGAATGGGGAGTGGTAGCTCCAGCAGTGTCTCAAAGGTCACTCTAAAGGAGAAGTTTAAAAGCTTCAACTTGGCATTTGAAGAAATTTATAGGGTTCAGACCACTTGGAAGGTTCCAGATCCTCAGCTCCAAGAAGAACTGAGAATTTCAATATCAGAGAGGGTCATCCCAGCATATCGAGCATTTATGGGAAGGTATGGCAGTCAATTAGATGGCGGAAGATATGCGACAAAATATATAAAGTATACACCAGATGATTTGGAGAGCCAGCTTTCAGATCTGTTTGAAGGTTTATCTGGTGCCACTCCGAAAAAAAAGACTTAGTTTATGAAGTTACAGGTATGATCTAAGTCTCATCTTGTGCAAAGTTCAGATATTACGTTGAATGTATATTTGGCAATGACCCTTTCTAGCCCTGGTATTGCTTATGCATTTTCATATATAATTTTTTTTTTTCATAAAGACAATGCATTGTGATAAAAAAGGATGCATGTGTAAATATTCTACAATTGTGAGTTCTTGGAATGTTTTTAAGGGCTCAATACACCAGTTCAACTTTTGACCGAATCTATATGTGTTACAACTCATAAGCCATCAAACCAGCCATTCAGGAATGGTTTCAGACCAAGAGCTTATTTCGTGTAGTTAATTTGTTATCTGCTTGTCATATTTAATTTTGGTTGGATTTCTTTGTGAGCTTGATTACTCATATATGTATTTCTTCCATTTTGTTGATTCATCAATTATTAGCGTTTAGAAGTTTTTCCATTAGGGTGTTTCTTTGCCCATCATGCAATAATTATCGTTAACAGAAAAAGATTCACTAACCAGCCACCATAATTAGAACAAAGGGATTTAATGACAATGATGATTGTAAGTCCATGGTTCATAGTCTTATGTCACATATGATGTCTACAGATTAATAGTTCTTTTAGATGATTTTAAATAGGATTTTGAAATCTCAGCAATATTGCAAAATATATTGTACTCCTCGATAAAAGAAAACTCTAACTCTAGACAAATTATTAGCACTTAATTTAGTCATTGTTTTTGTGCATAAGTCGTGATGGTCTTGCCAAGTCTTTGCTTATTGTTGTGTTTTTGGGTGACCTTTCCGATGAATGAGAAATTGGTGGATCATCTTTATTTTGTTTCCTTAGGAAGTTTATCATTTGTTTTCAACTTTTTCAAATGCCCTTTCCAAAAAGTCAGGAGACACTCACTTTAACGTTTAAATAAGTTGATAAATTAAATAAACAAGTATTAAGTTTTTTTTCCATAATAAAAATGAATATAAATGCTTTCATAGCTTCCTTATGGGTTTTCTAGGGCTCCAAGTATATTTTATAGGTTGTCTTTGAGTCAACTGAGTCCATTGATGTATATTTTTTTTTATAATAATCATTACTCAACTTAGTCTTTCTTCTAATATTAGTATGAATCCTCGGGGCTATGGTGCAATGACAGGGTATCTAGGTTGTCACCTAGGTACCCATGGTTTGATCCCTAGGTATGATGAATTTGTAGAAATTTTTCCTCCAAATGGGGCTCAACCAAAGGATGTTGGGTTTCTGTCTGCCGTGAGCACTTCCCGATTTACCCTAGTGGCTGATGGGAAAATCCGTAGGGTCGGGCTGGTCACCCCCAAGGTTAGCTGGGTTTATTATTTTTTTAGTATTAGTATGAACCCCCCCCCCCCCCAAACGAGCATAACCGAGTTGGTACTTGGTAGTAGAATTACTACACAGGACCAAGGTTTGAATCCTTGTGGTTCATGCCCTTAGAGTATCTACATTGGTGTTAATGTGTGGATATTATAACATCCAAATGATGTTACAATCAATGTGGGTGTGTGTTATAACACTTACATACACACTAGCGTTCAATTCTTTGAATACATTTAATGAGCAAGAATAAAATTGAAAATGTATTTATTTGTTTAATATAAAATAAAAATAAAGATGAATGAGCGGATAGTGAGACTCATAAATAATGAGTGTTAATATTAAAATGAATATGAATGCGTGTTAATAAAAGAGATGTGTTAATATAATGTATATGTGACATGTGGATTCTAAGCTTTTCAAAGAGTAATGTTCAAATTAATACGGATGCCCTTAGGGAATAAGTTTTTCTCACCTAGGAGGCTATTCGGTATCATGATTTACCACTCTTCCATAGGCCTTGGGGGGGCCACGGAGGGGCACTTGGGTTGAGCATTATGCCACATAGTATTAGTATGAATTTCTCTTGTACACATAGTAGAACTTTTAGTTTTTATTGCTAACCAATTTTAAATTCGGAAGTTATTATAAATACTTGTAGATGTCTTACTAAAACTATTATAAATTAGTTTATCAATATGCACATTGTTTTTTTTGTTCTTTTAATTTAGTTAGTTCTTTTGCGTCCTTAAAGCTTGGATCATAGTCAATCGCATGTGAACTTCTTAAATGCAGTGAGTTGTGAGAGGGCTTTCGAGAAGATTCAAATAAAAGATGATTAGGGGGCGCTTAGACAAGGAACTCAATAGGTGATTCAAGTGAAGGATCATCAAACAACTCTTTAGAAGGCTTATATAAAAGATCATCAGGACTCTTTAAAAAACTAAAGTAAAGAATTGTTAGAGAGCTCTTGAGAAGCTTGAGCAAAGGATCATCATGAGAACTTTAGGAGAGTAAAGGATTACTAGTGTGCTCTTGAGAAGATTCGAGTTAAAAAAGGGTTCTTAAGGCAGTATAATTAAAGGATTGCTAGGATAAGTGTTAACTAAAAATTGCAAAAATTCTAGTAGTTATATCATTGAATTCGAGTTAGGTGTTCTTTACAATGTAAAATTTTTATTAGAGAGGTGTTTTAAGTGTTCAACATTAGAGTATGTTTGGATGTTCTTATGTGCTATGGATAGGATCACTCTTCCATATTAAAGTTTTTGATATGTGTTGATGATTTATCAATGTTTAATTAAGGACCTCTTATTTTCAAAGAGTAAAAATTAACCAGATGTTCTTTTTCTACAGTCAGAGCATCAAAGCATCACCAGAATCCTTTAAAGTAAAATTACTAGAATTCTTTTAGGTTTAAATTAATAACTATATTTTTCTAAAATTAAGTTATCTTGGGGGCCTTCTAACTTCTAAGGTTAATAACTATAGGTTTTGAACATTGTCTTTAAATCTTTGGATTAAGCAAGGATTTACTTTATATAGATTTCCTAAGTGTTTAAGGGAGTATTAGTCTGTTAAAGCATTAAAAGACACATTCCTTATTATAGTATATGAAAATATATTACCTTTTCTTTTAATTTCTAACCTAAATCCTTGATGATGTATCCATTAAGGCAATAACTTAATATTCATATATAAATATCAAATTGTTATTTTTCCATACCCAAGGATAATTGTTTTAGATTTGTAAATTTATTATGGAATGCTCTCTTTGGGATAAATGTCTTGGATTTGTAAATTAATCGATAAAATACAATGGACCTCATCTTCTTAAACATATTTTAAATATGATTTTAGCATATTCAATAAATTTAAACTTGATAAGTCATACTCATTTAACAGAGAAACATTATCATAGCCAAAGTAGTTTTCTAGTTTGGGCCTAGACGTATTTTTTTAACTTTGCGGCTCATTTTGAGTCAATTTTTAATAGGCTTTCATTAATGTCGATCCTCGTTTGCTTGGGCATATCTCGAATTATTGCTTAGCAAATTCAATACTTTGATAAATCTTTTTTACGCAGTAGACAAAAATGTTCAACTTTTTAATCCTTAAAGTCTGATAAATGATATGACAATCTTATAAACATTTTCTTTTAACCAAATGAACACAAAACAGCAGGGGTGTAAATGAATCAATATGTTCATGAGCTATTTAAAGTTCAATTCGATAAAAGTTCGTTTGAGCTCATTTAATTATGCTCGTTCAGATATACAAACTAAGTTCAAGCTTCATAATATTTGGCTCGTTAGCTCGTGAACATGTTCGTTAAATTCATGAATAAATTTTTAAATAAAAAAATAATAATTTTAATATTAAATTTATAGATTTTACATATAAATAAATATATTAAATTTATTTATTAGAATAAAATTATAAATTTTAATAAGAATATTATACTCTTATCTAAATATATAATTTTATTTTTAATAAATATTTAAATTTATAATTTATTTTATTAAGTTCGATAAAAATTCGAATAAGTTTGTGAATCATGAATATATTCATTAAATAAAATTTAAATTTGATTTAATTATAAATAAATTAAATTTAAATATTCAAGAATTCCACACAATAATCACGGTTTAATAAAACAAAAAACGGTACTGCCACTTGGGCGGGGGCAGGTGACGAAATTTTCTGTGAATTTTAACCTTCGACTACTATAGTCACATGGGCGGAGGCAGGTGACTAAATTTTCTGTCAAGTTTAACCTTCGATGGCTACTGTAGTCATTATGTCGCATATTTACGTGAATTTCATAAATTTATGGATTATAAAATTAACAATATATAATTTAATTATATTATCAGCCACGTATTTAATTGAAATTGAAATATTAAATTTCTAATTTAATTGATTAATCAGACGACGAATGAATTCACGATAAATTTACTTTGCCGTCATCTCCCTTCTCGGTGATTTCTGAATTAACTTTTTTTCTCTCGGATGATTAGTTCCGCCTTCGGTATCATACTTTAATCAATCAAAGTAAGCAATTTGAAACTTTGAAACAACGGAACTTA
>JBBMJZ010000872.1:0-12138 GCA_037833815.1 Zingiber zerumbet | reverse complement strand
AGAAACCACAGGGGTTTCTCCCATAGAATTCATAATTCCATTGATGTGACGTGTCCCTTTCTAAATAAAAGTTCCATAGATGATAAGGGCGAAGAACAATTGAAGTTTGCTCGGTATTTACCATTAGTTCCAAATGGTGGATATCTATGTATTAATAAGATATCAACCTTTATATACACCCGCACATCTTATAACGGAGCATCTTAAAAAAAAAATTATTTATTTTTATTTAATATTATAATCCAACCTCTACAGATGCAAATTGCCTAAGATATCTTTATGTTATATATATTTATATATGTGTGGTATGTTGCACATCCGTTTGTGAGCCTTCTGTGATTTATAATTTTATATATCTCTAGGGATATTTATAAAAAAATATTGAGGTAGAGTAACCGCCCCACATATGTATAAGAACAGATACTATACTTTTAAAGCTGCGCCAGATCTACACAATAGTGCAATGTTAAGGGGACACTTGAGAATCTCAGTAGTAAGCTATTGTAATGAACTCCTCTTATAAAAACTTAATTTAATATCATACTTGATTTTAGCCAAAAAGTTAAGAAAAATAAACTTTTTAATATCAATGACTTAAGATATTTATACAAGCTTTTCTGCTCGTAGAGTTGTCAATTTTAAGATATGGGACTAAAGAAAACTCTATATTTCTAATTGATTAATGAGAAAAATTTTCAATAATAGCTACAGCTGAGTTAACTCTAGATCTCTGATTGATTAATGAGAAAAATTTTAATAATACGTCATTGCTGAGTCTCGAACTTTAAATCGATCATTGATTGATTAATAAGAAAAATTCACATTAATACATCGCAACTGAATCTTGAACTCTTGATCCTTAATTGATGTGTTTGTAAAAATTACTAATAAACCTTGAAATTATTTTCAGTGTAAAAAAAAAATATATTAATATAATTTAATTTGGAACTTTACCAAAATTAATTAGTAAAGGATGCATATGCTCTCTCTCTATATATATTATAAAAAATAAATACCATTTAAGGTGAATGAGGTAGCAATGGACATTAATGTCTCTAAGTCGACCAACAACACATGAAAAATTGATGACTCACTAATAATTATTGAGATGAGGTCAAGGCAAAAACAGAGAAAAAAATGACAAAATCGAAAAAGAGGGGACAACCAAGTAAAGGCAAAAAGGGAGAATTAAAGGTGAGACAAGAACATTAGAGATGAGAAGACATAACAAAGTAGAGAGAGAGAGAAGGGGGAGAAGGGTGCATTGAATCAAATAGAAGGGAGATAGATACCTTAGGCTTCCTAGACAAGGTAACTAGATTAGTGGGAGAGATCGAGCTTGATGGTGTAGTAAGAGAAATAAACATCACAAAACATATACACGATCGAGGATAGAACAGATTAAACAGCTCTGATCACATGCATGTTAAAGGAAAATTTACTATCACACTAAACACACACCCTAATTAATTAACGAGGTGTTGCAACTATTTATATATCTACAATGATCCTGTTAATTAAACACACTGCTTACAGATAACAATTCTTCTTCCTTTACATTTGTACTTAATTTGATGCATGCACAACTTAGCTGACCAGCTAGATAGACTACACAAGAGAGAGAAAGAGAGATATAGTTGTCTTTGACCACCCCAAAAGTCGAGCAGTGTTGAACCCTTCATCTGTGGAATCATCCATCAATGATGAAAGAATCCTCCTCTCCTTCCCCTTCCCCTCCCTACTGCTCGAACTGGCCCAGCCTGTAGTCTCCTAGCCTTGTCTTGTAGGCACCCTTCTTGTACTCGCTCCACGTGAACTCCCTGTACTTGCTCCGTTCTCCCTCCCCCATCAACTCTTCCAATGGCGCAATCTTCGCAGTAGGCGCAGGCCCAAAGAAGTAGATCATCGATATCCTCGGCTTCGACCCGTTGGCCAACACCCTGTGCCTCACGCTCTTGAACCTCCCATTCGTCAACACCTGCAGGATTATCCATTAATTAATCGTGAAAACTTGTAAATGCTCTTCTCTTGCATGGTTTAATTTTCTCATTAACTTTGATTGATTACTTGAAGAGTATCGCCGACGTTGATGAAGAAGGACTCGCTGTCCGGCGGCACTGACACCCAGCTGCCGTCCCTGAGTGAAATCTGTAGCCCGGCGCTGTTGTTCGACCTCAAGATCGATATCAGTTGTGGATCCGTGTGCTCGCCGAACCCCGTCAAGCTGCAGTTGAGCTTCTCCAGCAGAGAAAACTTGGGGTAGTGGTTCAGCCTGAAGATTCCATCACTCCCGTCTCCCAGCACTAGATTACTGAAAACCTCTCTTTTCTTGAGCTTTAATCCCTCCGCCATTAATTCCAGGACCTCGCGAGCCAGCTTCCTCACAGAAAGCATGAAGTCCAGCAAAGCAGAGCTGAAACAGAGCATGAGATTGTTGGTATAAATATGCTGATCGCGATGACGATTAAACTATTTTGAGTACGAGTAGGTGCTGAAGCTCACCGGAAAGAGCAGTCCATATAAGTGTAAGCCGAGGGATCCGCCGTGACGGCAAAGAGAAGGTACTCCACCCAGCCGATGTCCCCATTGGGTCCAATCTGCTTGTTGCCGTAGCCGAAAGGGTCGGCCGGGCGGGTCTTCTCCTTGTCGGCCTGCGGAAAGTGGAAGAACCGGAGCGCCTCCGCCTCCAACTTCTGCATGAGCTCCATGGGAATGCCATGGCCGGCGATCTTAAAGAAGCCGAAGTCGTCGCAGGCCCTCACGAGGGCCTCTGCGGCGCCGGGCATAGAGAGGTCCACGACGGGGACGGTGGAGAAGCAAGCGCACGGCTTGGGAGAGCTGAGGATGGGGATGGCATCGAGCGCAGGGTTGGCCAAGACCACCATGGCTGAGACTGAAGCAGTGCTCCAAGCGTTCGAGGTGGAACAGAGGAGAAAATTAAAGGTGTGTGCATGAGATGGAGAAGAAAGCAGAGCCGCGAGGGTTTTATTTATAGAGACAATTTACCTTTGCCCCTAAGTTTTATTTACTTATTTAGAAATATACACTTTATACTTTTAGAATTACCATTTTATCCCTCAAACTCTAAAATTTGTAATAAAACGTGCAGTTGATTTTTTTATTATAAAAATAAATCCTGATATATTTTTCTAAGGTTGCCTATAAACTCAAGCTACCTGAATTATTTACTTTTTTAAACCTCAAACTAATTTAGGAATGAACTTAGCTATCAAAGGCCAATCTTTACTTGTATATTTATCGTTAAAAACTATAGTGTCAAATAATTAATGACAACGATTTTAACATTTAGAAAGTAAAAAACAACAACTTTATGAGTGTGATTTGCATTTCAAAAAGAGAGGAGAGATGTTTTGACAACGATCTTGCATGGGCTTAATTCGATTAGTGAAGTGCTTGTTGCTTGGCCGCAATTTAATGCTTGAAAGGAAATCCAACGTGTGACCGGATTCACTGGATTGGCCCCATAGACAAAAGAACATGTAGATGTCGAAATAATCTCTTTTTATTTTTATTTTTAATTTTGACCAAAAGAAAAGAGAGAGAGAGAGAGAATGAAATTAAAAGAATTTGTAAAACGTGTGATTTATGGTGTAGTTAAGGCAACTCCAAAGTCAATCAATAATTAAGAAAGACTATAGGTGGGAACTAAGTGTCTACTTAATGATAATTTAGTTCACTTAGGCAAAGCCCAAACTCACCAACTATTCACGTGTGGATGAATCATACAAACTATAGAATTGCCATGTCTGACGTTGGTCATGCACAAAATGTCAACAATCGATCCTCCTAATCGCAAATTAATGCACGCAATGAGTAATTAGTCAAATGAAGTTATAGGTATCAAATATACATATATATAGTTTGAACTGCAGAAAGAAAAAAAATAGTATTTGTTGTGTAGAAATTAGAACTGGATGTTGACATGCACGATGCAAGAACATGATCAGGCATATATATATATAAAGTGCATGGAGCCGTTCTTTTGCTGGGTAGGCCCTGGTCACGTACTCAGGGGAAGGATCAATGATTAAAGCACTGTAGTAGAATTCTTAGGTCTCATAAGACTAGCCATCGAGGGTGATATAGCAAAGTCAAAAGCAACGGCCCACAGTTTTGAATGGTTCATGTCTTGATCCTGTTTATCTATTTATTGATTTGAGACGATGTTTTTTGTTTATTAATTAGTATAGAAATGCCACTGCTTTGCTTTGCTTTCCTTTCCTTCTATTCCTCGCGTTGCCGGGCACTTTGTGCGTGACTTTATGGTGCACAAAAGTCAACAGTGGGAACCAGATGCGATAGAAAAAAAAGGAAGCGAAGACGGCTATAGATGTTTGACCAGGAATCTCCAGGAGAGACAAATGCCACGTGGTCCGCGTTTGACAGCCGTTGGGACTCTGTTGACCGAATCCCACGCCCGCTCGCACGGGCTTTCGTTGACTACGCGTTTGTAGCTGCACTCACGTGTCCCGGAATCTAGTTACCTGTATCGGGGAGGGAAAGTAGAGAGGGGGAAGAGATCTTGACAACATTGTAGATCTAGACAAAGAATATATATAAATTACCACATCTTTACAGTATGCTGATCAGCTAGACTTCCATCACCACTAGTTGAGTTTAGAGAGTTTCCAATCAGAATGTTTTTTTTAGACGATTGAAAAGGTTAGCAATAATGAATCCTTTTTATGTGATGGCAAAGCCATTATTGATGTAGAGTAGGGTTAGGCGATTGAAAATGATAACAATTTATGTAGAGTAGGTTAACACTATTGGTATGATAGCAAATCCACTTCTGTTAAAGAAAGAGGCATTGAAAGTTTCGAGATATTTTTCCACACAGAATTTCTGAAGTAGCTATAGATTTGAACAGGATTTTTCTTTTTATAGATTTTTAATTTCATTGTAAGAAATGCTAACAATCAGCAATGATATAAAGATTTAGTAGACAGGTCTTTGGAGTGCTGATAACCGTTGAAGATTAAGAACAGAGTGATTCTGATATATAATTCGTCTTTGAGATTGAGAAGGGTGTTGGGGTATAGATTGGGAGTATTACTATCTTATTACTTTCATGGAAAAGATTAGCATATCTTATTATTGTCATGGTGTATCATTTCATAGAAATGATGTTTCATCTATTATCATATCATTTGGAATGCAGTGAAAACATTAATTACAGATAAAACAAAATTATATGATGCATCTAAGGATCTAGTTATCATACTAAAATTGAAATTAAATGCAATGACATATGAGTGGGCTAATATGAATCCATCGCAATAGTCATTGAACATTAATTATCGCCGGCAATCACATAATGGTCTTCTACTCTTCTATAGGAGTGGAGGCAACCGGATCTGGGTCTCAATGGGGAAGAGTCCAAGGAAGAAAAAGCTCTCCAAAACCCTTTTGATTCAAGATTTAAGAAGATGCCCAAACAAAGTCCATTAATGTTAATGAACCGGATTAACAGATCTACCTATCAAATTCACATCCAATATCTTAAAATCCTATCATGCTACAAGTACTAGATCATTGAATTGGGGTTTTAATTTTTTTAATGATAATTAGCTATGTGTTAATCAAGTATAAGCCTTTCCACGTTGATTTAATTCTTCATGCAGTATTTATTTATTTTTTTTTCAAAGAAATGTATCTATGTTGATCGGCAAAAGGAAATCCATAAACACAAACAGATTCACCAACTGTGTCAATGCTTTTATTTATTCAATAACTTCGTCTATATCAAAACAAATGGCCGGCACAAGTACGAATCGATTAATCCCTAAGAGCAACCACCAATTAACACAAATCAACAACAAAGTCGCCGCAATCTCACACGATCTCCAAGCTAATCGAGAGATTTATTATGGTACATACCAAATCGATCCACGGGCCATGAGAAGATGGCCCGGAGCATAAACTCAGTGAGAAAAGGCAGCGAGCAGAGAGGCCATGGCGGCGAGCACCAAGATGTAGAGATCTGGCGCCGCCTCTGAGGAGCCGCTCTCCGGGACAGGCGCAGGAGCCGGAGCTTCTTGGGCGCCGACGATGGCCACCGACGCGAGCAGAAGCAGCAGCAGAGGCAGCAGCTTCAAGCCGATCTTAGCCAATGCCGCCATGGGGGAAAACAGAGAAGGAGAAATCGTGAGAGGAACAAGGAATTGGCTGTTGTGATTGAGAGAAGTAGGCGTATTAAAGAGAGAGGTTGAGGGGGAAGAGAATTAGCCGTTGGGG
The DNA here is from genome assembly GCA_037833815.1 of Zingiber zerumbet. Classification (NCBI taxonomy): domain Eukaryota; kingdom Viridiplantae; phylum Streptophyta; class Magnoliopsida; order Zingiberales; family Zingiberaceae; genus Zingiber; species Zingiber zerumbet. The sequence goes on along the minus strand of JBBMJZ010000872.1, from coordinate 5,880 downwards.
AAGGTTCGAAAAGTTTCGAAACGCCGGGGGAAGCACGTGGATGTGCGTTTGAGTAGAGTAGCCGATACCCAAAAAACAAAAAAAAACCAAAAAGGACGCGTGGCGAGGAGTGTATGGTGGAAGAAGGGAGCGAGCAAAAGGACAGTTGAGCTAACCGTTTTGAAAATAGAAAAAAAAAAACTTTTTCAGAATTCGCAATTGGGTGGCGGGTCTTCGAGGGAGGGTGTAAGCTACGATGGCTCTCCATAAGCCCGATCAAGCCAGACAATTGCTCACAAAGCTTCATGAAATGAAACACGTTTCAATAAAATAATAAGGAAATGAGTGATGACTGGTGCTCGTTTATAACCTTTATGCAGTTTGGTTTGGCAACTCTTTTTTATGACTTAGGAGCGTTATAATTTATTAGTTCGTGTATATTTAATTATCTCAATGAATAAGTTGTTAGAATAGAGAAGAACAATTGCGTTCACTAATTGAATAGCATAGGAATACAACACAAAGAGAAAAGTGACCAACAAGTATCAATTGAAACATAATATACACATGAAAGTTGTTTGTTCTATTATCCCACCAATATATTGATACTCTGACCTTCTTATATTATAGCTAGGGTTATGTGCTTATCAACATACAATTATCCATTTCTATATTCACTTTACTTCACACTTTAGTGAAAAGTTACATCATTTATTGATTGGATGAGGCTCATATAGCTATTTAATTTAAGAATGTTGTGCTAAAAGGATGTTTATATATCTCTATAATAATATAATATTATCTACTTTGGGTTTAGACTCTCATGACTTTACTTTTGAGCTCTCTTCAAAAGACCTCATACCAATGAAGATATCTTACATCATTTTTAAACTCATGATCTTTACCAAATCTTTTACAATGTGGGACTTTGATTGAACCCCAACAATCCTCCACTCAAACGAAGGAAGACAATTACTTTCATGGTTCGGGTCTCCTCGCGAGCATCCAGTTACCTTGACCTGCTATGGGTCTCCCCGTAAGCATCAACATCTGGTCACCTTGACCTGTTCCGGACCTGCTCGTGAGTATTTGATCACCTTGACCTGCTTCAGGCATTCCTGCAAGCATCTGGTCACCTTGACATACTCGCCTTCCCGCAAGTATCCAATCACCCTGACCTGCTCCAGGCCTCCCCTCAAGCATGTGGTCACCTTGACCTACTCCGGGCTCCCCGCGAACATCTGGTGACCCTGATATATTTCGAGCTTTCTCGCGAGCATTCAGTCACCCTGACTTGCTCCGGTCCTCCTCGCAACTATCCGGTCACCCTTGACCTACTCTGGGCCCACCCTCAACTTCGTTCAAGGCCGCCCCACGTTGACATCTGGTCCGAACCATGGCTCTGATACCATTTGTTGCGCCCAAAGGATGTCCACATATCTCCACAATGACATGATATTGTCCACTTTGGGTCTAGACTCTCATGACTTTTCTCTTGGGCTCTCTCCAAAAGGCCTCATGCCAATGGAGATATCATGTATCCTTTTAACCCCATGATCTTATACCAAATCTTTTCATATGGGATTTTGATTGAACCCCAACATTCCTCAATATGTGCAACCTTCACTTTTTCTTTAATATTCTCATTTCTTATCCTCTCAATCCTCGTATGTCCATATATCTACATTAATATCTTTATTTCTATGACTCTTATCTTCTGTTTATATGCTCAATTCATATTCCAATATTTATCTCTACTTAACATAGTATGTCTAATCGTCATTTTATAAAGCTTCTCTTTAAACTTTAAAGATATCTTACTATCACAAAGAACTCCTAATGTCCTCAATTTCAACAATCTTTCTTGTATCCTATGTAAAACATCAATATCAACCACTTCATCCTTTTACAAAAACGATCGATATTTAAATGTCATCTCCTATTGTCTACTACTACTAAATTTAAGTTTTAAATATTCTATCTTTACTCTAGTAAACCAAAAACCTTTTACTTCAATGTTTTCTATCAAAATTTGAGCTTAACATTTACCCTTTCATGTATTTCATCAATCCAAACAATGTCTATCTACAAATAACATGTATCAAGGTAACACACCTTGAATATGTCTAGTGAGTTCATTCATAACTAGTATAAAAAAAAATTAAAGTTGGTCACATATGTAATACTATCTTTATAATAAACACTTCAGTTAATCCACTTGAAGTCTTTATTCTTGTCATTATATCGGCTTAAATAACTTTGTAAGTCATTCAGTCCACCAACTTCCTTATTTTCTTAAATTTCCAACTATCATTATTGAGATAAAAAAGCTTATTTCGACTTACTGTTGAAATTTTTTCCCTTTGCTCTCTTATTTCTAATATGTAATCCTTTTAGTCCAATCTCTAGTAACTTCTTTCATATCTCTGTGCCTGGTATAACTCTATTGATAGTTTGTGATGGTTAGAAGATCATTGTTATTGGTAAGTAGGTACAATTTTATCGGTGTAGGTGTTTAGTGAGAGAATTACGATAGAAAATAATTTGTTGGGAGATAAATCGTCAGACAAGTGTTTACTGATGGAATTTTATTTTCGGTTGGTGATTTCAAATAGAATTAATTTTCGTAGTTATTATTTCCTAATGGAAAATGAATTTTTGTAGCAAATAACTATTGGTGCAGTTTGCACTAACGATCTAACTCAGGTTTTGATGAATGACAAGTAAGTTAAGTTAGGTGTTTTGTTGTCTAACCATTTCACCCAATGTGAAGAAGTTAACAGTCTGGCGGGAAGTCCAGATAGGTCAATGGGTCGACCAGATATCTGACGGGAAGTCTAGATAAGTTAACAGGCTGACCAGATATCTGGCAAGAAGTCCAAATAGGTTGACGGACCGACCGGATATATGGTGAGAAGTCCAGATAGGTCAACGGGCCTACCGGATATCTGACAAGAAGTCCAGATAGGTCGAAGGGCCGACTGAATATCTGGCGAGAAGTCCAGATAGGTAGAAGGGCTGACCGGATATTTGGCAGGAAGTCCAGTTGGGTTTGTGAACCAGACAACTGACAAATTGGTAAGTAAAGGCAAGTCACTAGAGGAGAGTGACTAAGTGAGGATGCATCACGGTTGAGGGGACAGTAGACGTCGGTCCAGGTTAGGTCCATTTCGAATCCCTAATCCTAGGAGGACAGGAACTAATTACTACTCATTATTATAACTGTGCTAACTTTATTTTATAGGGTAAAATGTTTTAGCTATTAGACTAACGCATTTTACAAGGTAAAAGGAGCAAAAACCTTCGGATGAACAGTGCCCGAAGGCGCTTTCAAACAATGGAAGGTACCTTCACACTATTCATCGAAGGCGCTTTCCATGACTATGGAAGGCGCCTTTCGCAGGATGAACTTTAGACGAAGTCGTGGATAGAAGCCATACTGTTCGGGATCAACTTTCTTAAGTTAGAGGCGCCTTCAATGCCCTTTATAAGGGTGCTCGCCCAAAGCTTTAAATACAACATCCATACAAGCTTTTGTGCGTCCATTTGAGGTTCCGACTGCTTCGGCTTCTTGTTGTGACTCTGCTACGTTGCTACTATGCTCGACTGCTGTCAAGCAGCCGACCGACACTGAACCTAAGCTAATAATCTTCCAAAGAGTTGGGTAACAATTTGTAATATAATTTGTGCATTTTACTACTTGCAAAAGGACAAGTGCAGGGTGTTGCACTTGTTCTCTCTTTCTGTGTACTCAATTTCCTTTTCCAGAGATATCAGAAAAGGTATTTTAGTGAATTGCCCATCAATAGGTCCGTGGGACCTGGGTCTTGGAGTAGGAGTCGCTAAAGACTCCGAACCAAGTAAACCGACCGTGTCTGTTTTGGTGTTCTTACTTGTTGTTTGATTTCTTTGTCACTCCGCTATGTATACTTTGTTTTTAAAATGAAAAATAAAACTAGTTTTTGAAAACCACGTGATTTACCTCCTCTCACGTGCAACCTGATGCAACAAGTGGTATAAGAGCAGGATATTGCTCTAAATTGGTACAACCACCAATCAAGCTAGGGGGATTTGCTTTATTTTTTCTTCGAATTTCAGTTTTTCATTTTCAATTTGAATTGGTAGAACTCACCCTTTCAAATAACGATTTCGTGTTCGGTTCTTAACTCAGATTTGGTGCAACACCACTCGAGTTCTTCGAAATCTCTTATACTTTCTCTCAAATTCTACTAATCCAAGACCAAGTCTTGGGATCTCTCTTTAGTTTTTTATCTATAGCTCTAAAATGGCACAAAACGAAGAATACAACACTGTTCATCCCCCACTCTTCAATGAAGACAATTTTCCATACTAAAAAAAGTGAATGGAGGTGTACCTAAAGATTGATTTCGACCAATGGTTCAGTGTCATCAAAGGATACAAGGCTCTAGTCGACCACAACACCGAAATTCCAATGGACCCAGAAAATTAGAATCCAGAAATGAAGAAGAAGGCCCAGATTGATTTCAAGGCTCTCAACACAATCCAGTGTGAGTTAATCAAGGAGGATCTGAAGCGCGTCGGCCTACACAAAAACACCAAAGAGCTATGGGACAAACTCATAGAACTACACGAGGGATCCAACGACGCAAAGGTAATGAAAAGAGATTTGTATTTTAATAAATTATTTAATATAAAAATATAGGAAGCTGAAACTGCCAGTCAACTGCATGCGAGGATAAAAGATATCCTCAATAGGCTTCACACAATCAGCCATCAGATGGAAAATCGAGACCTGATCAGGTATGCCCTAAATGCCTTTCCTTGAAATACACTGTGGGCGTCCATCGTGGATGCCTATAAAATGTTGAGGAATTTATGTAAATTAAAACTAGATGAACTTTTCTGTGAATTAGAGCTACATAAACAAACTAATGCCAAAATTGAGAAAGGTATTGTTCTTGTTGCAAGAATGTCGAAAGGACAATCCAGAACTAGGATGGAACCTGAAGTCGAGTTTGACCCAGACTCAGATGATGAAAAATACCTAGTGAACTTGATAAGAAAAATATTCACTAGGAGAAAGAAGAACTTCACCAACAAGGACCTGTAGAAGATTAACTCCACCTCCAACTCTAACAACAAGAATGTGACATGCTTTAGATGCAACAAGAAGGGACACTACAAATCTGAATGCCCTAATCTCAAGAAGAAGAAAGCCCTTAAGGTGACTTGAGATGAATCGTCCATCGACGAATCGGACGGCGAAGAACCAAAGCACTCCAACTACCTTGTACGAACTAGAATTGGAGAGCGAATCAGAAGGGTCCTAACCCGAGTCAAGCCACGAGTTCGCACTCATTTCCGAAGGTTCCGATGAGGTTCATTTTAATCTAAACAAAAAGTTTTTTAAAATCATTTCATGCTTAAATAGAAAATTAACTATTTATGAAAATCAAATTAGCGAACTAAGTAAAGAAAAAAATCACTTAATGAACAACTAAACTCAACAACTATACCAATTCAACCTAAAATCCTGACTCAAGTTACAAAACTTGAGGAGGACAATTCCAGGTTGACAAGTGAAGTACTTGAACTAAAATAACTACTAGAAAAATTTACAACTAGATCCAAGTATCTCGACATGATAGTTGGATCACAAAGAGCCGTGTACAATAAGTTCGGACTCAGATTCAAGTCTAGCTCATCTAACAAAACTTTTATATCCTTAGTTAATCAAAATAAAAATCAAATTAAAGCTTGGGTTCTAAAAGCGTGTCTAACCACGTAAGTAGGACTCAATCAATTTTATGTGCCTAAAAATGAAATCCACCATCTAAAACCAAATCCAACTAAAACTAATAATTCAAAACCAAACCAAAATAAAAAGCTAAATTCCAAAATAAAATTAAACAAATCAAA
>JBBMJZ010000864.1:0-12138 GCA_037833815.1 Zingiber zerumbet | reverse complement strand
ATGCTTTCTTAATCTTAATGCATAATTAGATGATGTAACCAGTACTTTATTATTATATGTTTGGCAGCCAAATTTATTCTCAGTGAATATTTATTTTGTGTAGGTTGATATTCCACTTGATCCATACTTGTTCGAGAGCATCTCTAATTCGGGTGTCGAAGTTGATCTCCTTCAAAAGCGGCAAAGCTATTATTTCTTCAAAGTTGTTTTTGCATTACTACCCGGGTTACTTATTTTGTATATTATCAGAGAATCTGTTATGCTTTTGCATGTTACAAATAAACGATTTCTATATAAGAAGTATAACCAACTTATTGACATGGGATATGCAGAAAACTTCATACTGGTGAGCTTTTTGATTATATGTTAGACTTAGATCTTCACTTTTAGTCTTTTTAACTTTTAATGTTGTTTCTCAAATGGCCATCTAATAATTCTCATGCACATGTAACAGCCGGTATCAAAGTTTGATGATTCCAGATCAATGTACAAAGAAGTTGTTTTAGGTGGTGATGTTTGGGATCTTTTAGACGAGATAATGATTTACATGAATAATCCAATGGAATATTATGAAAAACAAGTTGCATTTGTTCGGGTAATTTATATACAATACAGTCTTTTGTCTATTATGAGTTTAAGTTTCTCTTGCACATTTTACATAATGATTTGTTAGTTTTGTGATTCCTACTTGTGATTCTAATACTTCATAATATGTGCTTGCTTAGGGTATACTTCTTTCAGGACCTCCTGGGACTGGTAAAACACTTTTTGCCAGAACCCTCTCAAAGGAGAGTGGAATGCCTTTTGTATTCGCCTCTGGTGCTGAATTCACTGATAGTGAAAAAAGTGGTGCTGCTAGAATCAATCAACTTTTCTCTATTGCTAGAAGAAATGTATGTATTTTCATCTTCTCTCTATCTTATTTGTACGATATATTATCTCTCTTGATATTAAGGTAGTCTTCTTTTACAACTTTTAGTATTTACATCAAGTGTAAATACTAGTTTTGCATTAATCAGTTAAGTTGTGATTAATAAGAACAAGCATTGTAGAATTCTTGGTTTCAATTAGTTTGTCTTGTTACTTGCCAACTTCTCAAGACAAAGTGACCACTCTCAATTATTATGTCCACACAATGTATTGGTAGTTTTGCTGTAATAGTGTAATGTCATAAATCTTGATGACCATCTAAATTCATTATCTTGATACAATCAATTATTTCTTGTAAGACTGATAATAAACTATGGGGTCCTTGATCCAGACTAGTAGATGTCCCATGTGTGCACATGGAGGTTTAATTGGACCAGTTGATTTATAAATGAATTTAATAAAGTTTTGTTTTGAATTTCTCCACCCTAGAACTTTTAAATTTTTTTTTGTATGTGGTGTTTTAACTGTTCTGACTAGATGCCTTTAGCCATCACCATTGGTTAAAGGAGCCTTGAGGAGAATGAAGGGAATGACCTACATGTTTTTCATAAAATAATCTGGTCCTAGAACATTATGCTCTTAGAGAAGGGATTTTAAATGTCAGAACCCATAGTCTGTATGCTTGCTGGCTAAGATTTAAATATGTTTATTATAATATGTATGCATGGATCAGTTGCATATTTAAAGTGCTTTAATGGTTATAAAATTTTACAAGAATTATTGGGGACTGGTGGCTTGCATGTCTAGGAAAAAGAATCAACCTATAACATTCACAGCTAAATGCAGCAAAACAGAAAAGTAATAAAAGACATACCAAATTTTAAATGCTTCAACCTAAGATTTTGACCTACATTCGTGAGGAAATAATGTTTCAGTGAAGGATACAAATATTAAGACTCTTGAATCTTGCCACCTCTTGGTCATCATCTATGCTTCGGTCTCACCAAGAATGCAAGTTTTTGCCTCTCTTTGTCTCTTATCCTTCCAAAGTTGTCAAGCATACTTTCTTAAGCACACAATTTACATATAAATGTCACATTTTGGGTTATTTTCAGGGAAAAGACACCAATTCATTATGTTGCTTGCATCTCCTTGATAAGGGAGTGGATCAAGACATCACTAATATTACTTTTTTCATCTTCAGTCATCTCAAACATAATCTAGTGTCACACAAACCTTTGGTTGTTGGTCTATTCAATGTTTGAAATAATATCCATGATAAATATCTTATAGATTGACATTCTTGTGGAGTTCTTTACAAACATACACTGATTTAGCTTTTGTACTTGTTTCAGAATTAATCATTCTCTTGATAGAGATACAGTATCATTCTGATTATTGATCTTTGTTTCTTATTTTTTTTTCTTTTCTTTTAGGCTCCATCTTTTGTGTTTGTGGATGAGATTGATGCCATTGCTGGTCGTCATGCAAGGAAAGATCCACGAAGATGTGCAACATTTAATGCTCTGATTGCACAACTTAATGGAGAGTGAGTTGCTTCCTCCATAGTTAAAAATCAGTTGGATTGACCCAACTGAGCTTCTGGTCACTTTCATTTGTTGTACCAGTGGATCATGGGTTAATCCTAATGTTGACCCATGAATTAGCTCAGCTGAAATCACTAATTGAACCGACTTTAATGAATCAGTTGAGTTGTATATTTATTAAAAAAATATCTGCTAAATATTTGAAAGAAATATTTTATTAGTAAAATAATTACCTCATGTCAACTGAAATTTAAATAGTTAACACAACAAGATACATATCATAAAACCAAAACTGATAGAATTAGCACATGACGTGATGTTAAGTTAACAATCCAACTAAAATCCAGCAAATGAAAATCTAGTAGAATAAGTATGAGATATGAATAAATATAGCACCTTAACATTATCACTAAAAAACCTGACCAAAGTACACAACACCATGAATCGGTCAAGCAAAAGAATGAAAGATAAAGACAAGTTTGCCATCTACATTTTCCTTGCATTATTCTTTACACTGAAGTGCATTTTGCACTTTGGCCAATTTTTAACAAAAATGGCCTGACACTTTGCCACCCGGTTAGGTAATTTTTTTTTCCATGCAATTGAATTGTTCGACTGGTTCAATCTAAATTTTATGTAATTCCAATATGTGATTAATGGAGCATTTAGTTTCTGGTTTTTCCAGTCCAACTTGCTGGTCAATTTTCATATACATCTGTATTACTTTGTTTGATAAGAATTTCTGCTATTGTTTAAAAGCAAGTTGGTGCATTCATGAGCTAATTTGAAGCAAATAAGAACACAGGGATCCTCTTTTGTGGAAGCAACCATTTACACTTGATTTTGATTGTGTTGTTAATAACAGAACATGCATAGGGTATTTCATGCAAGTGATTTTTTTAATTGTCTAATATACCTTTTTCCCCAATGCTTAAAATATGCACAAAACATACAAATTGTTTAGACGGCTAACCGTATATCTGTTTTTCACCTGTTCAATAGGAAAATCATAGTGATAAAAGCGGGAAACTTCAACATGAAAATTCACAAACTTTGATAAACTAATTTCTTTATTGGAGTTGCTCATTTTCTCTCATGCCGTGGTTGAGTAATTTGGACCGTATAGAGCCTTTTTTAGTAAAGACTGAAAGAACATATCACCCATGATAGTTAGGGTATTCCTACACTATGTTCTAGTTCTACTATCCCCTACACATTGTTAAAAATTAACTGTTGATGTCGTGCTTTAGTTTTGCTTATCTTGCTTCTTGTAGAAAAGGCAAGCTTTCTGTTTCAAAGGATGATTCTATATGCACCAATAAATTCAAAGTTAAATATAGCTGTTATTGCATGATTCTTCCCCCTTTGCTGAGGAGGTTCTTCATCTGAGGCCTATATTGACTGCAAGAGAATCTTCGAAAATTCAAAACTCAAATTGGCCTTCTTAATATCCTGCATTGGAGGGAGTGTGATGAACCCTATGTTTATTGCAATAAAACTGTTGCAGAGGGACTTGCCAGATTAGTTCCTACTTATTGCAATAAAAAACTATAGTGAATACATAGTTGTGAAGTTTTAGGTCTCAATACATTTGTTCAACCTGAAAGACATTGCAGACGATTAGTTTGCATGTACTAATCTTGTTTAGAATGTTCTTAGTAGTTAGTCCTACAAATCTTGCTAAACATAAACAATAGATGTTATGCAAGGGTGTTTGGAATTTGGACTGTAAGTAAAGGAGATGCAGTGTGTGCTATTGTTGAACCATACTTAAAATGACAATACAGAGTGTAAATGCAAATCATGAAGGGGTAATCATTATTCAAGGTCACCTAGATTCTGAGCTTTAATTAATTGGTGATGCTCTATTTTACCTAGATTACGTTGTTGTATATATCCATTTCAGTTGACAATTGACAGTGGCAAATGGGGGCCCCATGCAGACATGCAGTCCTGATGTCTGATACACTGCTCTTTATAACATAATATTTAGAAATTTAATATTTCAATATTTATGAACACAAATAAAATAAATATGAAATATTACTTGTATGTCATTGATGAATAAATCATATTACAACAACAACAACCAAGCCTTTTCCCACTAGGTGGGGTCGGCTGCATGAATCATATTAAATTATAAAAATATTTTTAAGTATTTTGTAGTATAAGTTAAATAATTGAAGTAATTTTAGGTATAATTAGGTCAGATAATTGTGATTGCTTTAATTCTTAAAATATGTTAAAATAATAATAATAATAATTAACAGTAAGTATTATTCTAATTAATTGTGTTGGGGATTCAATCAAAGTCCCAAAGATTTGGAAAAGTTCATGCGTTTAAAAGGATGTAAGATATCTCCATTGGAATGAGACCTCTTGGGTAGAGCTCAAGAGAAAAGCCATGAGGGCTTAGGCTCAAAGTAGACAATATTATGTCATTGTGGAGACATGTGAACGTCCTTTGGGCTCAACAAATTAGTATCATGGTCCAGACTAGATCCCATGTGGGGTGACCTTGAACGAAGTTGAGGGTGGGTCCGGAGCAGATCAGGCTGATTGGATGCTTACGGGAAAGGCCCAAAACAGGTCAGGATGACTGGATGCTCGCAGGGAGGCCATACCAGGTTTAGAGTGACCCGATGCAATGCTCGCAGGGAGGTTTGGAGGTCAGGGTGATCGGATGCTCGCGGGGAAGGCCTGGAGCAGGTCAGGAGTGACCAGATACTTGCAGGGAGGCCCGGACCATGAGAGTAATTGTGGTTCGTTGTTTGAGGGGAGGATTGTTCGGGATTCAATCAAAGTCCCACATTGGAAAAATTTGGAAAAGATTATGGGTTTAAAACAATGTAAAATATCTCCATTGACATGAGACCTTTTGAGTAGAGCCTAAGAGCAAAGCCATAAGGGCTTATGCTAAAGTGGACAATATCATTTCATTGTGGAGATATGTGAACATTTTTTGAGCATAGCAAATTGTTATACGATGATTAATTTATATTAAGAAAACTCTGCATATACTTTTACCAAATTTTGTAAATTGTAAATTTTTTTGCAAAGAAACTTTGAGAATTAGATTATGATATACTAAACTGCTTTTTGATAAAGCAATTGATCATAAACTACTCTCCAAAATACACGGTTGAAATGTAAAGTGATGCCAAACCCAACCTATCCAATGTAAGCCTATATTTTTTAGCAGTTACATTGGTAATTGATCCTGTCCGAAAACGGTGAAGATAGCTAGCTGGGGATATGGCTTAGTAGTTGATCGTGTGAAGACGCCGCTCCGTTTTGCAAAACCAAGAACGTCAGTGCCGGGCCAGGGAAGGGGTCCTCGGCGTTAGCTCTTCGACGCTCAAGTCAGTCAGCAGAATAGTAGAAAGACAACAAAGAGAACTGGAGCAACAACAGGAGCGTAATCACAAATAACCCATACCTCCACCGGTGCATGGACCCTCCCTTTATATAGTACTCCAGTAGCAGACATGCACACTTCTTAAGGTGCGTGCACGTTTTCCTAACTGTCCTATGAAAATACACGTCAGAAAAGTGTTCCTGACACTTTTCCTAAACAGGACGTGCAAATCCCTAATATGACAGTGGAAACTTCCGCTGTACGATTTGTCAGCCGACCATGCCCTATTGTCAGCGACACTAACTCCCAGAAGGATACGATGAGCCAAGCGAGGGGTCCCACTGTCCAGCCGAGTGACGGAGTCGCTCGGCCGGGTTTCCCCTCCCGATCGATCTCAACTGTTCTTCTCCACGGTCGCTCGGCTCGGTAGGTTGTTTCTCGCACGACCGGACATGCGGTCCAGTCGGACTAGCCCTTATAGGGTTATCACAGCTGTAAGCATCTGATATCCTCTCTATAGTCGTTCCGGCCAGACAAGCGATTTGCTCATATGAGCCTCCGGGCCGATCATACCCTTGAGGCCCACTTGGGCCGCTGCCACCCAGCAGACCAACTTTGGTGACTCGGCAGTTGACCGCCTTGACTTTGACCTCTACGTCGACTGCTTTTCCCACCTTTGACTCATACTTGGTGGACTCCCTTTACCACCACATCAGTAATAATGCATAACATCAAACAACATGAGTTTATTTCTACTACATAGTCAATCAAGTTAATTAAGCTTAGCAATCAATATTCATAAAACTTACGCCATAATTTAGCAAGTGATCATCCTACTATAATTCTATGTTTTTTTTTGCAGATTAATTTAAGCAATGTTTGTAATGCAAGACCTGACATAATATATACCACTGCATGATAACCCATCTTCACAAACCAAATATAATGTTGAACTATGTAGATAGAACATGCTCTCCATTTATCTATTTGATAAGTTACTTATCCATTTGGCAAATTTTTAGTTAAATCAATATTAACTTGGGCATGAGTTGAATTTTAATAAGCTAGGAATTAGTTTAGCCTGCATGATCCTTATTTAACCAAAAGAGGATTTAATATAACCATTTAGTACATTAGCCTATGCAATCTCATAAGTGGCCCATATAGAGGGTCTTAAAAATGCTGATGCAGATAAATAAGAATAGTAAGATGAATACGATGTTTTGTTTCCTTTCACCTGTTGAATAGTTTTCTACTTACCATGAATTACAGGAAAGAGACAACTGGACTGGATCGATTTTCTCTAAGACAAGCTGTAATTTTTATCTGTGCAACTAATCGGCCAGATGAGTTAGATGATGAGTTTGTTCGCCTAGGGCGGATTGACCGGAAGCTATATATCGGGTTACCTGATGCAAAGCAGCGAGTTCAAATATTTGGTGTACATAGTACTGGAATGAAGCTTGCTCAAGATGTTGACTTTGAAAAAGTGAATCTACACTTCACTACATTCAATTTTCATTTGTTAGACTGTTATTATGACTCTTTAAGCTACTATTGTCTCTTGTTTTATCCATTGCCCAATAGAAACAAAAACCAAAAGCTCTTGTTTTGTGTAGTTAAGAGCTAAAACAGTTTGTTGAAATAGAGTAGGCAGGTCTGATTGTCTCTCATTTGTTAATGTTTGCTCTTGTTTCTTATCCTTCTCTTTTGTAGCTAATTTTTATGCACATTGTAATTAGCCAGAATAATTATGGTATTTTCCACTCAAGAATTTATTTTCCTCTTTCCTGCCTGGTAACTAGAATTCCTTCCATAGAGTTGGCAGGCTGCATATTACTTGTTACTGTTTTAGAATTTAATTTTTTTTTTTTTTTTCAATTTGTCTTTTTTCATTGTTAATAGTTTGCATCTTCTATCTAAATCTTCCTTTATGACATTACTCCATGCCCATTATGGTAGATTTTCATATACATGATTAGCATGTATGTGTCTATTTAGTTTTCTGGATACAGAACCTAGATATTCAATGTCAATAAACCATGCTATTGATGAACCAACATTTTACCTGCAATGTTTGATTTTGCAGGAAACACACTGATTATCAATAGCCAACTCATGCTACTCTGGCTGTGGTTAAAATCAATTTATTTTTGATATTTACACTCATATTCAACCCATTTTAAAAAGTTTTCATTTGTGAAATTATTATGAATTACTTCCAACCTCTGGAATCTGTACAAAATTTTCTCTTCATATTTTTTTTGTACTTCTAAAGAAAAAAATTATATCTTAAAGTTTTAGTTATTTCTTAAACCATTTTTTGATTACACGAACTGATTATGGTGCTTCATATATGGTATGCCTAGCTTGTTTTTCGGACCATTGGCTATTCTGGAGCTGATATTCGGAATCTTGTCAATGAAGCAGCAATTATGTCAGTAAGTGAAATATCAATCTTATGTTCTCTGCAAGATGAATGATTTTTTTTCTTAATGATGTTTGAATAAGCTGGCAGAGAAAAGTAGTTATCAATATTCCATAATCCTCAGTTGTTTCCTCATGTTTGATCATAACACTTCAAAATTTGAATCTTAATGATTGATCAACCATGAAAAGGCACTTTGGATTTATCCAAGGTTTAAAATATTGCTCTATCTAGCTCGTTTCCAGCTAGAAGTTGAGACATATCCCTTGAGATGATCACTCCAGCTTGGAAGTCTATTGGAACTTTTCTCTAAAATGGAATGCTCCAACCAATTGCTGGTATGTGAGACGCTAAAACACTAGAATGGTATTTTAAACCTTTGTTGGACCAAGATAAATAGAATTTTTTAATCTAAAATTTATTGTTGAAACAAATCTAAGATACGACACTTGCAATGTAGGAAATTACCTCAAATATTTATATTTTCATAGAATGTTTAGACTTTAGATTACTGATCTCAGAATTGAGATGCAGATCTTGAGCTGTGGGCCACCATAGGCTAGTCATCCAGGGGCTCCTGGAACGGTGTGTCCAGGTGCAGACATTGAATCGCAAATGAGAGAGGGTGGTCAAGGTGTTGGTGTCATCAACCCTTAGCTGTCACTGCTATGATGGAGGTGGACACATCCTCTGCATGCAATGTGGGAGGTGATGAGGATCAGGTGGTGGTGCTGGCTTGCAGAGAGATGACAGATCATGGATCATGGATCATGGAGAAGGATTCACTAAGAGTGGGCTGTGGTTCCTGGAGGGTCATTGTTAGGCTCTTAGGCATGCAGCAGAGCTCATAGGTTGGAAGGAGGTGGCTTGAGTGTTTGGCAAAATGAATGAAAGTAGGGGAAAAGGATTGAGTGGATGCTGAGAAAATACCATAGCTTTTATCAGCAACGTTAAAATCCAATTTGCCAAAACAAGCTATTATTATACAAAAAATAGTTTACTTCCAGTGAATTGGATCCCTTTCAAATACTCCAACCTAAACAACTAGAAAATATACCAAATTAAATTAAACTGCTACCAAAACTATACCACATTCCTAACAAGACAATTTAAACACTTCCTGTAAAAGAGTTATTCTCCTTAATAAGAGGATCTACCAAAGCCCTTAAAAATCTAAATGTTCAAAAAAAAATCCTCATTTGCATACTTTGTGATTCTACTGATACATGCCGTGCTTCAACTGTTATAATGTTAGAATCATATCTCCATAAAATGTAAATCAAATTTCACTTTGCCATACATTGCTGATGTTTTCACATAGTTTATGGAATCGGCATGGTTCACAGAGAAAAACTGATTTCCTTATGTGTCATGCTTAACATCCTTCAGTTGAATAAGTCAGGAATTTAGGATGAAGCTTATTTTTGTTCTTATCTTTCCTGGATTTTTGTTTCCAGTAGTATTTTTTTTTGGTGCTGAGTTTCTTTGTTTTCATGCATTCTACCGGGCTTAAATTTGATGTTAGTCATGATTTTGGTTGTTGCAACTACTGCTTTTATTTTTTTTGTCCCTTGAAAAGTTTTATCCCGGGTTAAATAGAACCTTCATTTTGTTTGTTTTCTATGTTTTTTCAACTAATTTTCTTGAATTTATCTCTGCATACCATCAATACAAATTTTTGTGGCTTTCAGGTAAGAAAAGATCACTCTATGATCACCCAGAAAGACATAATTGATGTGCTAGATAAACAATTGTTAGAGGGCATGGGAGTACTGCTAACTGAAGAGGAGCAACAAAAGTGCGAAGCTAGTGTATGTACTTGTATTTCTTAAAGTTTGACTGTTAATTATTTGTCTGTTTGGTCATTTACCTTATTGTGATAGGTCTCCATTGAGACAAGGAGGCTTCTTGCTGTGCATGAAGCTGGTCATATATTGCTAGCTCATTTATTCCCTCGCTTTGATTGGCATGCATTCTCTCAGTTACTTCCTGGTGGTGAGGTATGAATATTGGTTATTAATTTTGGTCAAACTATAATTTTGGTGTTTTATATTTATTACGCAACCAGAATTGATGAAGATATCATTGATTGTTAAAATGTAAATATGCAATTATTCATGAGCAATTACGTTTAGCTTTGAATGACAGATAATGAAGTGATATAACTATAAACTAATTTATTAGGTTTTTTCATAGAAAATGTTAAATTTCATAGTTTGACAAATTGAATCAATTAGAGAAGAGAATGTTCAGAGAAATGAAAGAGAGAAAGTTTACTTAACATAGTTAAAAATATTCGATAGCCTAATTATGGCCTTAAAAAGAGCTTGATGAAAAAATAAGGTCCATGTAGTGGACCCCAAATATCTGGCACTCACGACAAGTCATTCTTGTTATGATCATTGTAATGATTTTCTAGAATTGTGATTTTTATATCATGTCCAAGTATTTTGTTATGAAGGTTCTGTCTCCCCATTAATGCCCTCTATTACCAGGAGACTGCATTATCTGTATTTTATCCTAGAGAAGAGATGGTAGATCAAGGATATACTACGTTTGGGTATATGAAGATGCAGATGGTAGTTGCACATGGAGGGCGGTGTGCTGAGAAAATTGTTTTTGGAGATGACATCACTGATGGTGGAAGGGATGATCTTGAAAAAATAACCAGAGTATGGAAAATTTTCTTTCATTCTAGAAACTATTATTCTTTATGTTTTCTTATTCTGTCTACTATTATTCTAGAATCGTAGGAAAGTTTTGGTAGAACTACAATTTAACTTTTGGTCCTTTCCTAGTTTGATATTTAATTTGTTTTATAGATTGAATTCTTGTAGGTATAGAATTATCTCTTTTCTTGAATGTAGTTTAATTTTATTGGGCTTGTCCTTTCAGGTATGGAGTTACCTTTTATCTTGAAAGAAGTTTATTTCCAATTTTATCTGGTGGAGTCCTCAAAAACGAAAAAAAACCCTCAATTCCTCTCTTGCGTAACAATCTTTGGCATAATGATGTTCCTCATTTATTAGCTTTCATTTTCTATACGAGTCATTTTTGTTTATCTCGCATCAGTTGGTATCTATTCTCAGAGTGAGGTTTGATCTGCTTCTGTGCTACATCAAAACATTACTACTACAAGAATAAGCTGTAATGCTCTAGTTAGTAGAATGCAATTCAGTTTGTGGGCATTGCTTAAAAAGGAGAGAAACAACTAGGAAAAGAAATCATAGTAAAAAAATTGAAAAATGTTTTCGTCCAATTGTTTATTGGAGCAAAGAAAAGACAGAGGGAAACTTAATTTTCAAAATTTTATTTGGTAAAAACACCAAAAAAATTTAAAATAGATTTGAAAAAAAACATTAAAATTTTAATGTAGGATTTGATCTCCATTGCATGTGAAAGAGATTTCCAGCTAAATCAGATAAGCAACATAGTGGAAAATTGTAGAAAATTTCTGTGTTCATTTTCTCCTATTTTTCTGCTGAAGGAAATGGAGGGAATGTGATAATTTTTCTATTAGATTATTCTCATATGGGTTTCCTTCCGTCATAAAAAATACACCCTTTAGATAAAATAAATAATGTAGATGGAGTCAACTATTCGAGATCTTTCTCAACTCACTATGGGTTTGGTATAATTGGAGTGATGAAATTGTCCATTAGGAAGTTGATGGAGAATATTCAATGTCTTTTGATGGTATAGATAGGCAAGAGTACTTCTACACAGGATGGTCAACATTTCTTTATTACTTGAGACATTGCATGTTCAATATTTTGATGTTTTCTTCTTTCTGTTTGGGATATGTTTTACTTGTTATTTTAGGTTCTCTTACCATACCTTATGCTGTTTTTTCATGGTCATAACAAATTATATCACAGATTGCTAGAGAAATGGCAATCAGCCCTAGAAATTCAAGATTGGGTCTGACCACCCTT
>JBBMJZ010000838.1:0-12143 GCA_037833815.1 Zingiber zerumbet | reverse complement strand
AAGAAAGTGCTGCGAAGGAAGCTGAGGTAAATCTCTTAATGGATGAAGTTGAACGTGCTCAAACTCGGCTACTTAGTTTGGAGAGGGAGAAGGTTACAACTTCTTCATTGCTTATTTTCATTCTATTCCAATTGCGTCATATTGAGTTTGCTTGAGTATGTAATGCTTCTGTGTCTTTGAAGATTTATTTAAAAAAAATCTAGCTTTTATGTGACTTTTTATGCTTATGAAGACTTATTTCTTCTCCTGTATGCTAGTGCTTGCTGTGTCTATGTTGTAGCTTAATATTCCAATTAGATACCATCGTCATCATCGTGTCTATTTGTCTTAACTATTTAGACTAAAAAAGGCTACATTAATTTTATCCCTCCATTGAACTGTTTGCACGGCTAAATCACTAGTCACTAGTGTTTAAATCAATTAAAATCCTTTTTTTCATCCATTAACTAGGTCTTCCATTGGCCTTTCTCTACACCTTACACCTTCCAATATATTTGGTTCAGTTTAGAATCTATTGGTCTCCTTCTATCATGTTTGCACTATCCCCACTTATTTTATCATTTATTGGAGCTAAACTAAATTTCTGCTTGGAAATAGTATTTTTTATATCAATTCTCCAACTACAGAAAAGCAAGTTTTTTTTAGGTCGGCCACACAAATTTCCTTAGTTGCTCTTTGTAGCTTAATTTTCAGGACATATTGAAGAATTGATGACAACAACAGCCTAGCTGTATTGTTCCAACATTTTGGAGTCAGCCTTGTCTAAGGCAAGAACTCATTGAAATATCTTTTACTATATATTCATGAGTGATAGCACCATGAGATCCTATTGAACTCCTTGTGTATTGCCTTGCTTAGTTACCAAACTTGGAGTTCACTTTTGAATTTTTCTCCCTCTTTTCAAGATGAAGCTTGTCTACAGAGATTTTCAGTTTATTTGTATTTCTTATATTCTCTGTATTACTATTCCTATATTCTCTGTATCACTTATTTATTTTTGATTTTTTCTGCCTAGTTACTTTATAGTATTTTACCGCTACTTTTTGTGCAGGGACTTCTGCGTTCCCAGGTGCAATCAACAGACGAAATCAATGAAGACAAGAAAAGGTTTTATACTCTATTTATTACAAAATAGATAAAGATTTCTGCACCACTCGGTACAAAGACAACAATTGAAAGTTGTAACTATCTGATTAATAAGTCCTAGACTATTTGGTTGAGGTCAAGTGTTCATTGCAGCATTTACAATGTTTCATTAATGTTCAAGCTACATAGTAATTTGCATGCTTAGATGTTAAGCCTACCTAGGGCTAGACTGATCTTTAGTTTTTTTATATTTCATTCCTGTATTTTGTAATACCTTTTATGTGTAGATGAAGATCTATAGAACTTTTTAGTGGTATATTAAAAACATTTTGTTCAATTCATTTTTATTTTTAATTTCCTTGACGTTTGCAACTGTTGCACCCTTTTCATAATTGATGAAATTAATTGTTTTGTTTAAAGCAAATTCTTATCAGATGTTGTCATTTCCCCTGGTTGCTATTCAATTCTTTTTTTAATGCATCTGTTGTAGTGATGTGGAGATGAACATTATGTTGGAGAGCTCCTTGAATGCAAAGGAGAAAATAATCTCTGAGTTGAATATGGAGCTTCATAACATGGAATCCACATTATTAAACGAGAGGGAGCAGCATTTGAATGAGATAAAGAAGTTGAATGCACTAATCAATGAAAAGGTTTCAGTTCTTTGTTTATACCTAATTTTTTATACGATAACTTATATGAAGTATAAGTTGCAACATTTTGGCATTTGAGATGACCAACAATTATAGTTCGATTAAAATTTTGTCACAATTTCCTGGCACAACAATATGATCTTGGACATGTTTAAAGCTCTCACACCCTTTATTAACACAATTATATTTGATAAAATAGCAATACTTGCAGTTCCAAATCTCTGTATCTCCATTTTCTTGCAGGATAGTACTATTTTGGAGATAAGAAGAGAACTTCAAGAAAGACCAACCACAAGATTAGTTGATGATCTGCGTAAAAAAGTCAAAATTCTTCAGGTCCATAAAATGCAAAATTGGCCATTTAATTCACCTTCCTAACATTTGTGTACATGCATTCTTCTTTTGGATTCCTCTACACTGTTTGATAATGCATTCTCAAAAGCCATGCTTAAACAATTTTGCAACATAACTATACTTTTGAAGATCTACTTAGGTATTTAGCCAGTAGCTGTTTCAGTTTATCTACAACCTTTCTTTCTTTATTCTCAGTAGTTGGTTCCTACTTGATGATGCATTTAGCCATGCTTTGCTCCCAGTTTAATTATTCAGTGAGATAATTTAACATACTTGTAGTTTGTCCATTGGAGGATTTTTGATGGTATGGTTCAATGCTAAAAATTTCACTTATTAAGTGTACATATGGTGTTATTCTATACCAATGCAACAGTCATTTCAAAGGCCCATTTTCAATGCTTTGCTCTCAAGTTGTTTCAGTTAGTAATGATCCTAAAGATAACCTTTTATTCTTACAGGACTGTTCCAGATAGCCTGTGTCACAATATTATTTACAATTCACCCTTATCGTGACTATTTCAGAGATATAATTTAACATAATTACAATTTATTAAGTCACAGTCCTACTTGAGTGAACTAACAGGCACAATGCATTCAGCAATAGAATTTGGTTTCTCAAGAAAAAGTTGAAACAAATGCATTAGCTTGTTCATTGATATAGGATATGGTCAGTAATGAATTAAGTCAGCTGAACTCTTTTCTACAAAATTTTAAGCTAGTGAATAGAAGAGCAAGCTTGAGTTTCTTTTACCTGACAAATTGGCCATAAGAAAATTTTGCCTCGTGATAAGTATTGATAAAAGCCTTGACATTTATCACTTAAGGTCGATTGCATCATGTAACTGGACTTTATATACAAAATTAATATTTGATTTCTGTGTAGTAGATCTCTCTTTAAAATTATGACCATATTTCATTCTTTTTATCAGACTGGAAAAGTGGGAAAGCTGAATGTTTGTGATCTTATTTTAGTGTGAATTACTTAGATTGAGCAAAAGATTTTCTTCTCTATTTCACCACCTTTGAAATAACTCCACTAGTGGATGCAATTATCTTCTTTTGAATTTCAGATATATATTATTTCTGTTATAAAAAATTTCACATCTCTTAATTTTTTTCTTCAGGCAGTTGGATATAATTCCATTGAAGCTGAAGATTGGGAACTAGCTAGTACTGGTGAAGAGATGAGCAAGCTTGAGTCTCTTTTACTTGACAAAAACCGCAAGATGGAGCATGAGCTAACACAATTGAAGGTCTGAAGTGGCATTCGTATATTTAATTCATAGTATTTGTTCTGGTGAATGTTTCTCTTGATGAATCTAATAGTTAGAAACATCATATTTTTTTTTGCTCTTTGTTTGGTGCTTTCTAGTTTTGAGTTTTTCTACTCGTTGTTTATGCTAAATTTAGTACCTTCTGTTAAAAAAAAAATGTTCTAAGGTCAAAATATCAGAGAAAACTAGTATTCTAGAAGCTGCTGAAGCTAAGATTGCAGAACTTACTGCCAAGGTGGATGAACAACAAAAGCTTATTACAAAACTGGAAGATGATATTTTAAAGGTAAAATGGCTTTTGGATGCTGCAAGTGCCCTTATACTGTTCTTGTTATTCTTTTTAAATCAGTTTATTTTCTAGACCTAGATTTCTATAAGTTATTTCTAGATTTTATTTATTTAGTAACATGATGAAATTTCTGAGTATTATACGTTATTTTTTACTAAAATTGTATTTGACATTTTTCTGTAAAAAAAATTGTTGCAGGGTTATAACTCTACTGAACGAAGAGGATCGCTTAATGATTGGGATATTCAGGAAGTTGGCTCAAATGATGTATCTGAGGTGATTTTCCAGTATGTTTTAGCAGTTGACTTGATATCAAATCACTATAGCCTTTTTTTCTTTGGATGTTTTTTATATATAAACTGGAAGTTATCTTTTTATGGCTTACCTATTCTGTCCTTCATGGTCTGGAAGTTTAGACTTTTATTTGAGTATATCTTACTAGGCTCTACTCAATTATTTTATCTCTGGCCTGGGGATTTTAACTCAAATGCATATCTTGTTATGAGTGAAAAAGAATATCGTGTTGATGTTTTTTTAAAGAGATAACTATTGATTGTAATGATATTCTGTCCTAGTGAATATGTAGGAATCAGAATGATTGATTTTGTAATCAATCATTGCTTGTATCATATACCATCTCAGGGTTCAGATCACAGATTCACAGCTTCAGATCAAGACCAAAGTTCGATGCTCAAGGTCATATGTAACCAGCGTGACCGTTTCAGAACACGCTTACGAGCATCAGAAGAGGCATGTGATCTTACAACACCAAATGGAAATTATGTTTTCTATCTTTGGGTGCTTGCTTCATCATTTTTTATAATGTATCAGGAAGTAAGGCAATTGAAAGAGAAGATGGGGACACTGGTGGTAGAACTGGAAAATACTAAGGCTGATAATGTAAAACTTTATGGCAAGATCCGTTATGTCCAAGACTACAATCTTGAAAAGCGGCCTAAGAAGGTTCTGACACATTTTTCCTTGAGCTTCCAAGTTGTATGTGCATCAGTACCTAGCGGCGACCTTTCATTTTGTTATGTTCTTTTTCAGTATCCAGAAGACATTGAAACAGGTAATTCTGATGTTGAGTCCAAGTATAAGAAAATGTATGAGGATGATATAAATCCTTTTGCTGCTTTCTCAAAGAAGGTATATATCCCTCATAATGTGCAAAGTTGTATCAATTGATTAAATTTGCTCTTATTTTGGGTTACCATTTTGCATGAATCAGTGAACATTATCTGTTCCAATGTGTTATAATCTGCTCAATTTCCTGAAGATTTTTGTCAGCCCTGTTTTCAGGACAATAGTTGAGTTGTTTGTCTGTTCTCTCGTTAAATGTTAAAAATAGTAGCAAATTTCAATGATTTTCAATGTCTTTACATTTCTTTCGTGAATAACTTGTGGTTTGTCTTGGTTCATGGGAGAGGATCGATGAGTAATGAAATAGTTATCCTAGAGATTGGAATAGAGTAAGAATCCTAACTAATAGACAAGGAATAGCCATCCCATTACTAAATATCTCTACAAAAACATATTCCTGTCTAGCCAACCCAGTTCAATCGGTCGCTTGTGCTATGTATCAGGTGGCCTGATTGTCTGCTTGTCATGTCAGCTCTCTCAGCTCATTCAGTTGCTCATTTTACCTAAATTGCCCAATTCACACTTGTTCAGATTGCTCGGTTTGCCTCATCTATCAACTATCAAGCCAATTTGATTGGGTTATCTGGTCTACTGACCTGCTTGGCTTGTCATCCAGCTTCTTAGATGGTTTAGCCTACATGACTAACCCGACTTGTTTGTCTCATTCAGTCTAACTTGACTGGTTTTTTTCCATGTTTTTCTTAGCTTGTTGGATCAGTTCATACCAATCCACTTTTCTTGCCTCACCCATCCTGTCCAATTCCCTCAGTCTGCCTAACCTGCTCAGCTACACAATTTGCCTGGTTCGGTCAATTCACTTAATCTCCTTGGTTACCTGAATCATCCAGCCTGCTCGCTGGAGTTATGTATTCCTTCAAGAATGGGCAATCCTTATGCACCGTTAGTTATGACTTCGAAATATTTATCACAAGCATGTATATAGTATAAAATCCCAGGCAGAATCATATTTGGAAGGATTCTTTATTCATTTTAGATTTCTTTATCTACCAATATGACCTTTCCTCAAGTAGAATTTGATTTCAGTGATATAAAATTTAGGTTCATCACTATTTCATCTATTTATTTTGATGAGAGGTGCACCCTCTTATGTGACAGTGGAACTTGGACACTATTGTAATATTATTATGCTAGTTTCATGTCTCACTAACAATCAGGTTTAACCTTCTATATCTCATGTATCAGGAAAGGGATCAAAGGTACAAGGAGCTTGGGCTACGGGATAAAATTACTCTTAGCAGTGGCCGTTTTCTACTTGGCAACAAGTATGCTCTAACCCCTGTTTTTTTTCGAACACTTTCTCAATCCGCAAATTAGCTTCATATCCGCCATATTTTGTTTGCTATTTGCTCCTTTTTCATTGTCAACCTTTGACTTCATTGAGAAATATGATATCATTGATTATGCATACTTGAAGTTTCAATCTTCCATAATAATAATCTTAGATTAACATGGGTATGCCTTCATAGATATGCCCGGACATTCGTTTTCTTTTACTCCATTGGCTTGCATCTCCTTGTTTTCGCATGTTTATACAGAATGTCAGCTTTGAGCTATCAAAGGTACTATTTCTTCTGCTAGACCTATTTTTCGCCCCTCTATCCTGTTTTAGTTTTATTAATGGTTTATCGCTGTGAGCAGAGCTACACCCGAAGCCATTCTAGATGCTGGTAATCTCACACTAGTCTAGTGGCATCTAAAATCCAAATTCCGGCACTACGACTTGTCTGATGGGAACCAGTTGACTGTGTATTAGAAGGAAAATTATTGTACATAATAATGAGTCTTTCCGATTTTTATTGACCAATTGGTTACTCTTATATCAGACATGCTTATTGTAAAATAAAGAGCAATCGCACTTTTCTGGAAAATATATAATTGATTCTTTCTGATACCTTTTTGCTGTGGCTGTTTTTTTTTTTTGTGGGGGCTTCTCGTGGTATTGTTTGTACACAGCATAATCGCATGTTTTGGGATTTTATGGCTATTTTTTACTGTAATATTTTATTTATTTTATCAAAAACATTATATATATATATCAATTTTGAGTTTTTTTTTTTTACTTTAATGAATATTTTTTGTTTAATTACCAAAAGATTTTAAAAAATAATGACCATTAATGGTTATGCTTTCTGTAAAGCTTTCTTAATGATATTATGGTTGAATATAGGTCTAATTGATAATTAACTAGAATTTGATCTGACTTAAAATTTTAGATCAACTTTAACTCATCACGAGTCAAGTCAATCATTGATATTTAAATTATTATCAAAGTATTTGCTAATGTTAATACCAAAATTTATCTAAGTAAAAAATATTTTAAATTGAATAGGATAAATCAACTATGATTAGAAATGACCCATTGGTAATAAAAATGATTAAATCAAATTTGAATTATTATTATTATTTTATAAATCGAACTGACTAAATTTTCTTATCAAAATTTAATAAATTGAAGTGATAAAAAATTGATTAATTTGGTTGAAAATTAAATTAATTAATTTAATTGCCATAATTTTTTGTCTAAAAAAAAATTGCCATAATTTTTTAGACAAACATACGAAACAGTCTATTATGTATACATCCGATTTAATGAAATTTAAACTTTTAAAATAATCAATTAAAGTTGATTAATCAATTTTTTAAAAAATCAAAATTTTGAATTAACTGATCTGAAGTTTTTAAATTCGATAAATTCTCTTGATAAATTATCTCGTTTAATTTGATTTAGTCGTTCTTTTACTCACTAAAATTGAAGACTCAATATTATATTGAGACGGTGTTTAGTTAAATAATTGAAATTCAGGAAGACTAAATATTATATTGAGGTGGTGTTTAGTTAAATAATTGAAATTTAGAAAGACCCAATATTATATTGAGGTGATGTTTGGTTAAATAATTAAAATGAGAAGACCAATATTATATTGAGGTGATGTATGAATTTGATAGTAATACAATTTTAGTTAGCATTTCAATAAGACGATCATAGCTTTAGCTCGATAAAATGAGAAGACCAAGCGATGTATACTTCTTAAGTCGAGTGTATCTCAAAGAGTAAATACAATTTTGGTCAGCACTCCGATCAGATGACCACAAGTTTGGCTCGATAAGATTGGAACACGAAGGGAAGTATACTTCTTGAGTCGAGTATCTCTCGAAAAATAATACAATCCTAGTTAGCACTCCAATCAGACGATCGCAGCCTTGGCTCGATAAGATTGGAAGACCAAGCGATGTATACTTCTTGAGTCGAGTGTCTCTCGAAGAGTAAATATAATCTTGGTCAGCACTCCGATTAGATGACCACAAGTTTGGCCTGATAAGATTGGAAGACCAAGGGAAGTATACTTCTTGAGTTGAGTATTTATTGAAAAGTAATACAATCCTAGTCAGCACTCGAATCAGACGACCGCATCTTTGGCTCGATAAGATTGGAAGACCAACTGATGTATACTTCTTGAATCGAGTATCTCTCGAAGAGTAGTACAATCCTGGTCAACCCTCCAATCAGACGACCACACTTTATCTCGATGAGATTGGAAGACCAAGGGATATATATTTCTTGAGTTGAGTATCTCTCGAAGAATAGTACAATCCTGGTCAACAGTCTAATTAGATGATCATAGCTTTAGCGGAGTGAAATTGGAAGACCAAGTGATGCATACTTTCTAGATTGAGCACTTTTTTGACAACAAGTGTAATCATTATCATCATCCTGATTAAACAACCACAGTTTTAACTCGGTGAAATCAGAAGATTAGAATTATGGAGACTTGTTTTTAAGTATGATTGAGGCCCTTGAAGTGTTTTATAAACACTAGAAATGTGGTTGGAAAAATCATCTAAGCAAGATCATCAATGGTGATTGAGGGAGAGAATGGAGGATATTGCTCAAGAAAGAATAACATTCCGATAATTGACTATATCACATTCACCTCAATTCAACAATAGTGACTTAAACATTGAGGAGATGATAAAAGTTATGTTGATAAGTTTTGGGTTTATCATGAAAATTATGGGAGAAATTATCCTCTCGGTAAATCATAAGCCTAAGTGAGATAGAAATAAAAAATCTCTATAAGACATTGAAAGGTCACGAACCTTCTAATGTGGGGGTTAACCATTGTGCCAATATATATAATACATTATGGTATCTAAGAAATTATGAGAATGCCACTAGTGTAAAATGGTAAGTTTTAAAATGACTTAATACTATTAAAACAGTAGATCTCTAGTGGTAAAATTTCTAATAAATATGGAGAATTGTGCGGATCTGTTAAGTCTACCAAGAGATCAATTATACTGCATATCTAGGGGAATGGATCTAAAACTCAACATTTAAATTGAGTAATGGTAACCCAACTATGTGACTGGAGATCTCAAGATCATGGTTCAAAAGGGACAACTAAGCTACAAGATTCGAGACACCTAGGAGTAATACTCCAACTCATTCCTGGAGACAAAAGGTGCAACCTGTGAAATGAGTAAAGGATGAACAAAAGTTTTTAATGATTCCTATATTATATCGTAAAGGATATAATAGGGTATTGTAGGATACTCTTAATAGGAGATCACCTATATAAGTGTGAAGATGTGCCGCTTCAATGAAACATTTATGAATCTCAAGCTTTGTCCATAGCCAAAACGGACATGATAGAGAATTAGTAAAAGCCTAGGGAGTCATTGTGTGGATATGATTGTCTTGGTTTACATCAATGACTGAATAATTCAAGACATAGTTTATTGTGCAGCCAAGTAAATCCGATCGTATTCCACTACAGAAGGTTCAAAGCCCCAAGCTACCTTTCCTGATGCAACAGTCTTCTGATAAAACTCTTATTTGAGATTTGAAACTTATCCATAATTTCCATTCATGTGGGGGATTGTTGGAAAATTAGTTTGGTGACCATTAGGGATAAGACGACTATTTCACTAGTAGACCGTCATAAACCAATTTCTCGAGTGAATGAGAAATTAATGTTTAATAAAGGGTTGCTCCGGTATATCGGACGAAAATTTGATTCGTATACGAGTTGGATTCATGGATAAACGCTAACTCGAGTATGTGGAACTATTGAGGGGTATGAAATTATAATTTATTTCATTGATTAATTTATTGATTAATTAAAAAATTAAATCATTGTGATATTAATTAATTGATTAATTAATATTTACAATAGATTAAGTAAATAGTTAGTTATATTAATCAATTAAATTAATTATAATGAAAAGATTTAATGAAAAGGTTTCAAGAAAAAGACACATTTCATATCCTTTCACCTTTTGGAAGAATCCTTTTACCTCTTGAGAGTAACCCTTCATCCCTATAAAATAAACCTCATTCCTTCCACTCAAATCACTCAATTCTAACTCAATTCTCAAGTTGTGAATTCTCCTTTTATGTTCTATTCTCTCTCTCTCCTCTCTTAAGAGTTTCAAGATTTCGAAAGTTCGACAGGGCTTGAAATTCAAGTCGTTGTATCTTGTGAGACGATTGCCAATAAACCGTAAGCACTTGGACGGGGCAATATCGTCTTAAGGAAAGAAGGCATAGCCTTCACCTCGACCTTAATACTCTTATCCTTAGGGATGCGTTTACCCAAAGGGGTTGTGTCGATATCCGAAGGGATGATTCAACGATCGACAAGATTAGGTCAGTAGTGACGATACCAAGAAAGGTATATCTCTTACCCGAAGGGATACTTCTATAACCGAAAGGGGATGCCGAGAGAATAAATGGGACAAGGTCTACATCGCCATACCGAGCTCCACCGGTTAGAGTCATTGACTCGTCTTTGAGATGACTAACCGAGCCCAATTATTGGATCTCAACACTAAAGATCCATATACCCATATTTTCCATTGAGGAAAAATTATCCAACAGTAAGGTGAAATGAGAATAGGAATGGAAATAAAATCCACCTAGTTGCTAATACAATTCTAACTAGGAACCTTTTTCTCCATATCATTTAGAATAGGTTGTTCACTTCTATCTGTATGTTCAATACTATCTACACTATCTATTGATTTACTCAGTCCACATCTATGTTCTACTTTCTCATTGGAAAATAAAAAATTGCACCGCCATTTGCTACTATTTAATGAAAATAAAAAAAATTTGATGAATAATCATTTGACCTTAACTATCATAATTAAGCATACAAATCTAAGCATTAGAATCGTTAACTAATGAGGAGTAAGTATTGAAAGAAAAAAAAATTATCTTTTGTGGAAATTCAAAGTATTACTTTAATATATTGATAGAATCTTTTCTCAACTTTTGCCTTTAATAAAAAAAACACAGTTTTTTCCCATATGATGTATAAAATATCATGAAATCCAAACCAAAGAAGTGTGAAAAGTTTCTATTTCTATAAATAAACAATTTGTTCTCATTTCTCAGTTTCATTTATCATATAATATAATAAAAATAATTAAGTTTCTATTTCAACATGCAACGAAAAAGACAATATATAAGATGATGGGTAGAAGGAATCTTTCCCTTGGCTTGATCTATGGACCGAAATGAGGAGATAAAAAAAGTCCTCCACTCCTGAGGATCCCTAAAATTGGATTAAATTCATTATAGATCCAGTAACAAACAATAGAAGTATTGAGTTGTTTAGTCTTCGATCTTTTATTTAGATCTTATCTTATATTATATATTTTATTTAGATATCATATAAAGGAACAATATATGTAAATACATAGTATATATAGGATGCTCTTTTTTTTTTTTTAATTCGGTAATCAACCCAATCTTTTTTAGGAAAAGACTAGACCGACTTTAATTGCAATCAATTCGGAGAACAAACAAGAATTACTGGATTATACACACTTAGGTTTTCTCTTTATCTAGCTTATCTACTGGTTCGAATTCGAATTTGATCTCTTTCCATACTTCACAAGCAGTGGCTAGTTCAGGGCTCCATTTGGAAGCTTCACGGATAATTCCATTACCTTCACGAGCAAGATCACACCCCTCATTACGAGCTTGTACATACACTTCTAAAGTCACCCTATTAGCTACTGCACCAGTTGCATTTCCCCAAGGGTGTCCTAAAGTTCCTCTTCTATGTTGGTGGAGGTTGCATTAACAGTTCGGCTTTAATGTATAACAAATAGGTTAAAGTTAGATGAGCTTTTTCTCTAACGCTTCTACCAAGTGTGCAGGAATTGACTGGTCTGAATAACCTAACACCAGGCTGAAATCCAGCTAGGTCCGCGGGGCCAAATAGCTGGTGGGAAATCCAAATAGATCTGCGGGGCCCGATAGCTGGAAGAAAACCTCCATTTTGCGTTTCCAGAACTCGAAGTCTCCGTCAA
>JBBMJZ010000815.1:0-12144 GCA_037833815.1 Zingiber zerumbet | reverse complement strand
AGAATAGATAAGTTAAACTTAGAATCAATAGTGTTAAGTTCCGCTTACGATTCAAGTTTAATTTTTAAAGAACACATAGGTAGCTAGGAAAGGTTCAGTACTTGTACAAAATTTTTGTACAGGGGAACCAATACGTATTCCGAGTAGCAACCAACACTTCGTGACTTGATCATCATAAAGTCTACGTGATTTATTTGGTCTTTGTAACTAATTAATTTTGCTCTGGTCTTCGTGACTTGATCGTCAAATAGTCTATATGATTTAATCGGTCTTTGTGACCAATTAATGTTTGGCTTTGGCATTGTGACATGATTACCTTATAGTCTATGTGACTAACATGATCTATGTGACCAGATAACCTTTTTGGATTAACTTGGACGAGTGAGAGATGTAAGACGTTGCATCAGTTGCAACGTTAGGAAGATGAAGGGGTGCCCATTCACCTTCATCTTCCTTCAATGAATGTCATCAAAGCATCGGTTTATAACGATGCTTGCTTCATATTTATAATGGCGTCCAAGAGCAATTGAAAAGGAAGGCGACGGTGATCAGAGTGCACACAGTGGAAGCGACAGTGAGCAAAGGAGAACATTCGAGAGGAAAGGGATTTAGCTCGTGAAACTCGAAGAGCTTTCCAGTTCATCCGTGATCGTGCTTCCGACAACAGCGACATCCAGCGATTTCTTCGATTTCTTCTCGGGAAATCACTGCGAGTTGTTACAGTTTTTATTTCCTGTTTATTTTATGCTATTAGAGGCGACATATCCAAGCAGTAATGTTCCTTTCATGGCTCTCCAATATAGTGTTGGTGTCAAAATCCCCCAGAAAGCGACAAGTCTATGTTGACTTTCACGACTTAAACAAGATATGTCCGAAAGACTATTATACCTTATCATGGATCGTGGACTCCACTATTGGCCACCAATTTATCTCCACTCTATATACCTACTAAAGATATCATCAAATCACTCTTACCAAAGCAGACCAAGACAAGGTCAGTTTTTCTAAAGAGATTGGCCCTCAGTGACAACAGTCCACATCCTTTAGACCGTAACTCCTGATCTGCTCCTGGACCATAGGTAGTTCATAGGTGGAATTTTATAAATCTCATCTGTATAATAGATAAGGTCTATAAAATTCCACCTATGAATGAGTTAATCCATCCTCTGGACCATATTTTGTGGTCCAAAGAGTCCGTGCTCTAGTGCAAGGCAGCCAACCCCTGTCTTCCTCGTGCAGCGATGGGAAAACTGATGTGTGAAAATTAATCATTAATCAAAATGTCAGGCCTACTACTGGAACGAGTTCAATAGACAACAATCAGCCAGGTCAGGAAAGACTGCTTCAAACTCCAGATATTAACAAGAAGATGCTCTCATTCAAAAATTAGCCATACGCTGTTAAACAGTTGGGAAATGCGGCATCAACGAGAAGAGGAAAAGTCTATTCGCTAAACCGAGTTCGAAATTTCCTCGAACAAGAACAAAGACATATACTAATCATGCAGCCTTGGGCTTGATTCTCTTCACCCTCGAGTAGAGGAAAACTCCAGCAAGGGCAATGCCAGTACCTGAAATAGACAGGTTTCTTGATTAAAGGAACAGGGAGGTTTCTTGAATATGGAACAGGGAAGAAGACGGGGTGTTCTGTTTTAACATGTAACCATTTTGGCTTTAGCTAGATGCACAAAGTCTTACCGAGCGAATTGATGGGTGAAACTGGAGTCCTGAAGAAGAGGACAGAAGTGATAATCACAACGACCCGCTTTACACAGTTGCCGACTGAGTGGGTTACCGGTGTTACTCTTGCAAGTATCATGTATGAAACCTAACAAACCAGATTCAATCGATGAGTTAGACCTCATGTATAGATGTTTTTCAACAGTAATTTTATAAATAATATTTTATGCTAGTATGGATGTTGTCTTGTGCCATGTTGATTACTCTGTTGAAACCTTAAACATGATTTTACTCTAATATATATATGAAGGAATATAAAAGATCGTACCTGCTGATAAGCATGGAAGCACAATGCAGCAAGAAGTGATCTCAGATACATCTGCTTAAGATCCAAGCCCTGAAATATCAAGCCAAACAAGAACAACAACGTTAGATGTTTAGGAAAAATCATTCAATTGATCAAAGATTTCTAATGCAACAGGATGTAACTTCAGATTATCTTAATGCACTACATAAGAATAAACCTCCAGTACACACTTACAGCGGACAGCATGTATGAAGGAGTAACTCTGATACCGTCCACAAATAAAGTTATAGGAGCAAGAAGGAAAAATGACATAATAGTTATTATGGAGAAGAGGTTTATGTTGTCCAATGATTCCTGCAAGGGGTAAACAAAGTACAAGAAGACAATTGGTTTCCAGAAATAACATTCCTTGGGGAAAACAAAAAAAGATATACCTCTTTCTTAACCATCACTTTCTTGCTAAGCACATTGCGAGATTGGAAGGTTAAATTGGAAGCCATTGCACTCCAGAATCCAGCCCTAATTAGAGTCAAAGGCAAATAATTAGAGGAAAGATAGATCTATGCATATTTGAGTAGAAGAGAATAGCGAAAAGAAAAAGAAAAATTGCAACTGCCTAATGCAAGCAATAGAAGGTTCAATATTTTTTAAAAAAAACATTATCCCTACCAGTTGAAAGAAGCTTCAGTGAGAGAGGCCAAAGCAACACCACCAACAATAGGCATAAGAGATAATACAACCCATATTGTAGGCATCTGGATGGACATCAATTCAAGAACAAAAACCAAAAAAAGGTAAAAAAATATTAAAGCTATAAATAACCTGCTAGTTTCAATCTGCCACCATGAAGAAGATTGAATCATGAATAAATCTAATTGTTTTATCCAATCTCGAATATATGAGATCCTGATCAAGAGAAGTAAAAGAATTACCTCTCCCAGAAATAAGGCAGATAAAAGGACTGAGAAAAAGGGCTCCATAGCTTTGATTGTATGTGTGAATGAAACAGCGACCTTCCCTAGACTCATATTTGTAAACAGGTTGCCCATTGTGTGAACTGCAGCCAATGGTAAGATGGCAACAAGCTGAAGAGAACATAGAGTGAGATAAAGGTCATCATCAATCTACACTTTGCATCACACGAAATAGTACCTGAGAAGCAGAAATCTTAGGCCGTTTGTATAAATTGGTGGCCCACATGAATAAGACAAGAACAGTTCCAACAGCAAATTGAACCGTCGTGACAGTAAGTGGAAATGGAAAGACCTTCAGAACCTGTGGCATAAAATGGTAACTATCATGCAATGTATGGAAAATAACAGTAGATAAAAAATAACCTTAAAGATATGCATAAGAAGGGGATCTTTTTTAAAAAAAAAATCACAAACAAAAACTATACAAATGTGCAAGAGAAGGAATTTCTTTCTTTCTTTTACTTTTAAAAGGAAAAAAAAAACACAACACCTTTGAGAGCAAAAGTGGTGTTTCAACCATGTTCACAACAAGCTAGATGCTTGAAGACTATTTTATCAAAATCTGATGCAATCACTGGATAATAACAGTTATAACCCAAGAGTAAAGCAAAATTACAATATTTTCCTCACTTTTTTAGTTGAAGTTGACCTATTAACCCCCTCTCCTCATGTTACCTAGCCCCCATCCAACTTACATTAGAATTAAATATTTCGTTTATAAAGCTTAACAAATCATTCACTAATTTACTTGACAACTGCACACTTGCAAGCCAATCATCCTTCCTACTTGCCCCATCCAAAATATTCTTATATAACTTAAATATAATGCAATCTTGCTAGTAATAATGTCACCATCCAACCCTTCACAATCTTCTCTTCATCAATCAAGCACATATCTTCTCCCAGTCCACATCTTAAGCAAATCTTTGTCACTACATTTCACCCCCAACACAAAGAAGTCTCATTCACTCACCATTAATGATGTTGTAGCCAAGGTTTGAGATATCATTCGAAGCCCAAATTTCAGTTCCTAGCTAGAATGAGACATATCAAGCATGTCGGGTATTAGTGTTGGTGGGTGTGACAAATAGCAAATGGGAAAAGCAGGAGAGAAAGGAAGAAATTGTTGAAAGGTATGTCAAAGAAAGAAAATGTGTGCAATTCCATGGAAGGAAGACTTGCCTTGGTTTGATTAGATGTCGAAAGCTAGCCTAGTGTTCAATCTGAAGCTGCCTCATGTTCAATTTGATGCAGAAAGGCTCATCGTGTGTTCAATTCCACAATAGAAGGCTCACCTTGTGTTCAATTTGACACCAAAAGGTTTGCCTTGTGTTCAATTCAACATCATCTCGTGTTTGATTAGATGCTAGAGAAAGCAATTGCGATTCCATGGGGGCACGCTCACCTCACGTTTAATTGGTTGTTGGCAGGTTTGCCTCATGTTCCATTTAGTGCCAAAGAAGGAAAACACATGGGATTCCACAAGGAGGGTTCACCTCATGTTCACTTCAAAGTCAGATAATAATCAAAGCATGCGCAATTTCCTGGAGGAAGGCTAGTATTGAGTTGTTTTATGTTGAATAATCAAAGCATGCGCAATTTTGTAGAGGGAAGGCTAGTATTGAGTTGTTTCACCATGTTGATTAGACTCGACCATAGGCCGGGTCTGAACCAAACCTGACCAAGGGTTGAGTTTAAACCAGACCTAGCTCGAAACCTTAACTGGGGCAAATGGCCGCCGGTTACCTGTTAACCAGTTAGACAGTCCAGAATCATAACTAACTCGTCTATAGTGCTTACCTCTAAACCTTATGGATGAAATACGCATCTACTCAGGTCGACCATTCCGAAGTCCTAGGAAATGCGTTAAGTGCGTACCTTAGCGAATCTCGGTTGGTTACCTTTTCTCCAAGATTCATGAGTCCGGTGATGAGCTCCTTGATTCTTGAGTGGAGGTGTGCGACGGTTTTGCCTCCTTCTAACCGGAGGTTGCTGATATGGTTTTGGAGCAAGTCCTGTCTCACTAGTTTTGCCTCTGAGATCCCTTCGTGTAGTTCTAGAAATTTCTCCCAAAGCTCCTTGACTGACTTGTAGACTCTGATACGGTTGACTTCTTGAGGTGGCAAAACACTAAGCAGATGAAACTCCACTTTGTCGTTTGCCACAAAATCGGCTTGCTCCTTTGCCCACTGATATTCTTCTTTGTCTTTAGGGGCTACAAAACCATATTTCATAATGATTAATAATTCAAAATCTGTTTTAAAAAATACCTCAATCTTTTTTTTCTAGCTCACGAATTCCCGCTCGAACTTCAATGGGTAGATTCTTGGTCCGACCATCTCGTGTGCTTCATTTGGCGGTTAGTCCTCTTGAAGCAAACCCGCTCTGATACCAATTGTTGGTCCCTTTGGCGACCGGCTAGAGGGGGTGAATAGCCTGCACAACAAGAATACAAAAATACCTTTCTCGACTTTATAGTTTAACAATAATTAACACTTCAATAAAAGAAATAAGAAACTAAATAGGAAGAGACACAATGGGGTTTACTTGGTTACAACTGGGGAGGTTGTTAATCCAAGAAAGTTAAAAGCTCACTAAACTCTCCTTTAGGTGGAGAAGCCTCTTTACAGCAATTAAAGCACTAGATCTGCAAGCTAAATCGAAAGAGAAATGATTACAAGTGTTCTGTCTAAACTTCTGGAACCAGGGCTATATTTATAGCCTTGGTCGGGGCGCCTAGAAGGATTTTAGACGCCTGGGGGGATAAACTTTTATCCCCATCGCAACGGAACGTGCCACGTCACGTTCCAGATAAAAACCTACTTAGGGCGCTTGGACCGCACGGACCAGGTCTAGGCGCTCGGATTCGGAAAGTCAACATTATGATGGCTTTCTGTCTCGGTCATTCGCTCCGATTCCGCTTGCATTGGTTCGGGGCTTCTACTCCGGCTCCGCTTGCTTGGGTGATACAGCCATCCGGAATAGGGCTCACCCGAACCCATTTTTCGGCCTTCGAGCAATTTTCCGCTCCAACTTCTCGTCTCTCAGAAACGCCCCGCGTCTCCTCTTCCACCAGCGTACTCTTCCGCAACATATCGTCCTTCGGATGCACCGAGCCCGTCGGCTCTCTCCCGTGCCGTCTTTCTCGCTAGTTGCGTTTTTCGCTTGACTTATTGTGCTCCTAAGTTCATGCACACTTAGACACAAGGGTTAAATACCAACAGGATCTACCACGGGGTACTTACAAAAGTGACCCTTAGAATCGACAGTTAACCGATGGTTCCGGACGTTGGATGAAGTTTTTTTTTCTTTTGAATGGACCATATAATTTGACCGTTCAAACTTTATAAATAAGTTACTTCATTTCATTATTTTTACTTAAACTTCAGTACTCTTATCTCTCAATTCTCAAGCCTCAATTATTTTCAACTTTAAGCTTTACAATTCAAATGGAAGAAAGTTAATCTGGATCCTAAAAGGGCAAGAAAATAGCAATTTAAAATTTGAATCTTGATGATATTGAATTTATTGATAATGAACTAGGGTCATTTTCCTAATAATCGATGCACAAGAAAGTGATGAAATTTTCAAGGTTAGATATATTCCATTTCTAATCATCTAATTTTACTAAATATTTTGAAAAAATCACTCTTTAATTTTGAAAAATACAGGCAAAATGTAAATAATTCAACGCATTTTACAAATTTCAATTGGGTGATAGTTATGAGTCATTGAAGCGACACGTTGAAACTAAGCAATCAATTGAGTTTTGAGTCGATTGTTCACAAACACAATTATCCAAAATTTTCATCTAGTGGAAGTGTTGATTCTAATTTATTTTCAATCTACTATCGGCGGTTTATATTTTCATATTCAATGTGTATATCATTTTTAAATATCTATGCAAGATAGATTAAAAATGTTAGAAAATCAAATTAGACCAATGAAAATCATTATTTCTTATTTATGATCACATTCTAATACAATGAAACAATTGGGTACATTTTTGTAAAATTAATGAAATGAAAATTAAAAAAATACATGATGTACCAATACGTTAAGATTCAACGTATTAATTATTACAAGATTTATTTCAATATAGACAATTATTATGTTAATATTTTGCACAAAATGCTAATAATATTTATACATATTTATTTTTGCATCAATAGAGCATATGTAGTAGCATTTGTGAAATTTAAAAATATTTAATGATGCAACCGAACAATATATGGTGTTTTATTATCCTGCTACTTATTTTAGTTATAATAAATTTTTGTAACGAATATAACACTAATGAAATTTTATTTTCTTGCTTGTTAATGATAAAAACAAAATGGGAGAAATATTTTTATTATATCCCTAATATTTATTTAGTTGTATTTGTTTTAAATCCTAGATTTAAATTAAATATTTTACATGAAATATTAGTTATGTATTATGATGCTTGAATACCATTTAAAGATTCTTCTTCTCCTAATTCTGCTTTTATGGTAGAAAATACTACAACCAATTTATATAATATTTACAAAGATTATAGTTTAAAATATAGAAAAATTTGCATGCAGTCTCAATCACAAATAAAACTTTGCATGCAGTCCCCATTAGCAAAAATCTTTGTTCCCACTCTCTAGTCAAATATAATGGACACTAATTTACCTAATTGCCCTTGATATCTTTAAGTATAAAAAGTCCAAAAATGAGTATAACTCCTCTTAAATTCAGTACATTAAATTAGAATCTAGTATATTTTCTATCAAATTGAGCACAACTCTTTTTCCACCTCAATTGGAAGGAAAATATACTAGATTTTCTTTAAATGATACTCAATTAGATGGAAAATATACTATATTTTCTTTAAATGATGCTGAATTTAGGAGGAATTATACGAATACGTAGACAACTTAAATAAATTTAAAAAATTTTATATTTTTTTAGTTTTCCAAATTTATAAATTTTATTTTTTTAAAAAAAATTAAATATAATAATTTTGAACCAGCAGTGAACTGTCACCCAAACGTAACCGACGATTCCGAACGGTGACAAATCAAGATTTTTTGAACGGTTGACTGACACTTTTGAACCATCGAACAAGTGGTTTCAAACTATCAAACCGATAGTTCTAAATCGTCGAATCGACAGTTCTAAAGCACGGCGAGGTCTAATATTTATTATCCAATTGAACAAGATTTTGTTAATGATCGTTGCCCCATTCTTGA
The DNA here is from genome assembly GCA_037833815.1 of Zingiber zerumbet. Classification (NCBI taxonomy): domain Eukaryota; kingdom Viridiplantae; phylum Streptophyta; class Magnoliopsida; order Zingiberales; family Zingiberaceae; genus Zingiber; species Zingiber zerumbet. The sequence goes on along the minus strand of JBBMJZ010000815.1, from coordinate 3,965 downwards.
TCAACCTTGATAGTTCATCATATTCTCTCCATGCATGGATGAATCAAGCACACATCTCTCCTAAGCAACAACTTAAATGAATCTTCCTCACTTGATCTTACCCCACATAAAGAACTCTCCTTTTTCTCTAGAAGGCATTGATAGATCTAAAAGAAGTTCCTAACCTTTATTTCTTTTACTCTTCACCTTGACAAATTCAAGCAAGTCTCACCTGGTTCCATTTGAAAATCAAGTTCCTAACCTTTATTTCTTTTACTCTTGACCATAACAAATTCAAGCAATTCTCAGCTGGTTCAATTTGAAAATCTCTGATTATTCTAAGTTTTAACCAAAGTGAATAAGCTTTGGACTTCTTATAGGTATCTCTAGTTGTACTCATCCACCTGAAATCTCAAACTAAACTATGTTATAAGGTCAATCTAGATCCAACTTCATCACTCTAGATTGGGATTATCCAATAATTCTAACTATACTCCCAAGATCTAAGTCTTCACTAGCTCTAACTCAAGACAAACAGTGAAGCGGCATGATGGTGTGGTTCTTGTCAAAAGCATCTTGCATAACTTATAACATTTGAAGCAATTGAGAAGATATTTTTAAAGTTAACCACAATAGCCATAAATCATATTAATGCTCAATAACCACAATTAGGAGATTGTCAATCCTATATGTAGATTCCTAAGTTGCATCCAAGTCTCATAGTAGTACAAGAAGCAATAGAATATCATCATAAGATATTAATGGGCCACCGTGGAGAAGAAGCAACTAAGCATCATTCCATTTCCATTAAGGTTGTAATGGACACAAGAAACTAAATGCAACAAGTGGTGAGTATTCCATGTTCTAGCTAACCTTAGCCCATGAACCAAAATCAAATTGTTCCAGCTCATGAAGTCTAATTCTTCTTGTGAAGTTTCTTTGTGGTAATTGTCATGGATTTAAAAAGACGTAGAGAATTGGTTGTAGGAAGAAATAGTATAGTTGGTGACTTTGACATTTTGAATTTAGAGTTAAATGATGATCAAAGAAGGAAGAAAGAGAAGTTGCTTGTGTTTCACAACAATATGGTACATTTTATTTAGAGTTGTAACAACACAAAGCAACAAATTCCTTGTCAACTAGATGGAGCAATTCCTTTTGTTCCTTTCCAACTTTAGGATCTAGCTTGGCATTGCGGCGAGGGAATTGATGTTGCACATCTCATAGGGGGTTGGTGTCATGCTGTGGCTTGTCGCACAATGATTGGGTGTGGTGTCGTAGGCATCACTGAATCTACTCAATGTTGTTGGCACAAGTCAGAAGCAGTTGCCATGACAAAGGCAAACTACAGAGTGGGCCACCAATGGTCACATTGCATTGAAGATTGTGTATGTTGCAATCACTAGGGGATCAATGATGCTTTATATGATGCAAGAAAATTTTCATGGTTGTGAACAAAGGAAGGCACCTTGTCATTCTTCTTGTCTCATGCATGAGAACCCACTATAAGTCGACCAGATCGAGTTCAGACAATATCACGACGACTTTGATATCATACTAACATATAGAAGGTAATGAGAAAATTATTAGGAATTCTTACCTTTGATAGTCCTGTCTGCTTGTTTCTTCATTCATTATTATAACTTTACATTTTCCACTCTATACCATGCGGTATTTATAATTAAGTCCCTAGGTTCATAAGATAAGCCAGTAACACCAAGCACAAATTCCTATCTTGTTTAGGAAAGGTATCCAATATAGGAAATGTTGCTTTCCTGATGCATGATGGTTGGTATGTTCACCCATGCTCAAAATACCAATCAATTTTAAAATAATAATAACAACAATAAATCAGATGGTAATCGATCAACTGAAGCCAATGCTCACTTGAATCCACCAAAGAAAGTTAAGAAAACCAACAAATAAACAAAGCTGAAACTTTTACTTGTGGTTTCCAGATTCACTCGCTTGTCTCTTTAGGCTGTAAAAGATCTTAAAAGGAAAAGGTTCAACAATAACAACTATTGCTGACGAATAAAACTGAAAACCGTAGGAATCTACCAATCCAAGATTTATAAAAGCGAACACTTTGATTTAATATAGAAAAAAAGCTAGATCAGCAGGAATCCTGGATCATTAGATCTGAATATCCAAACAAAAAGACGAAAGGTTTTACCCAGGCTATATAACAGAATAACTATTGGCCGCAGCAATACCACATTAAGGAAGCATAGGAAGACAGTAAGAACCAAGAAGGGGAGGACGTACCTGCTTGTTGTAGATGTTGAAGTAGATATTGAAGAGATACCAGAGGCCGAACAGAGAGCCAAGTTGCAGCGTCCGCAGCATCCCATCGGACTTGGAATCACCATCACCATCGCTGGAAGAGGCGCTCTCAGGGACGGAGGTTGCTCGGAGCACGAGAGCGTCCTTGGGCCTCCGATCTGAGAGGGAAGGGAGGGAGACTAAGGGGCGGAGGCCAGGGAGGCCATGGAAGGACGGGGAGGAGGTGACGGCGGCTAGGGGCCGGAGGCGGAGGAAGGGCTGTTTCATGGCGAGGGGATCGTGGGATTTCCGGAGGAGTGGGGTGAAGGAAGGCGATAGAACGGCGGTCTGCATCGCTGATTAATTAGAGAATAGCGAACGGCGTGGTGGGAGAAGGGTGCTGTCGCTGTCGGCGGCGGAGGAAGAGAGGAGCAAGCTCGCGCGGCTGTTAGCAGTGGCCGGCCGCTCCAGTTGAGATTGCAGGCTGGCCTCGGAATTGACCGTCAGGCTTCCACCGTCCTCGGTTTTGTCAAGCAGAGCAGATTTGCAGGAAGCTAAAATTCCTCCTTTTTTTATTCACACGGCATATTCTCGTGATTTCCTTGATGTTGTGCTCGCATATACGAGATTATTTTTCATACTTCAGCATTTTTTTTTTTTGTTTTTTTCCTCACTCGATTGTCAAGTATTTTAAAACCCTAATTGGCTACAGATGCTATGACCTGTATCCTCCCAATCTTCTTACTTCGATTGTTCCCTATTCGACTTTATGCGGACGTTGCAACTTTCGTCCTCTCAAAATTCTTCCTTCGACGGTTGCTTTCATCTTCAGAATCATTGTCTTACTAGATATCACAAAGTTGATGATCAGACTCTACATCTTCTCCATAGGTGAGCTGTTTAAGGTCAAATCATTATAATTGTGAGTCCGTCACTCTCCTCCTTATTCCCAATAGATTCTCATCGTCAGTGAATTATCGGCGGAAAGTCAGTAATGAACATGAATCTTTGTTTGAGTCTTATCATCCACGATTCCTTTCATCTCAACCTCCTCATCCTCTGCAAAACTTAGGGGCTGCTTGTTTAGGAGGTTTGGAATGAGAATGAAATGAAACTTAATGTTTGGTTTGGAGAAATGATGGTGGATCCCACGGATTTATTCTTCTAAATATAGGAATGAGTCATTACTGAGTAATATGGGTGGTATGGGAATCATTCCCATTTTATTAATATTTACAATCATTCCTATTCTCATTCTGTTTCCCTTACCCGAACCAAGCGCCCCCTTAGTTACTTGTGATTTAGATCTGATTGCCCATAACTGATTATTAGCTAAAAGTCACTCATGGCCGGTCCTAGTCATCTCAAAATGAACACAAATTTTTTTATGTGTCGATGCTCTCAAACCTAATTTCCGGAGCCTAGATTGCCTACTGTGAGTTTTGAAATAAGGACTTGGAATCATTCACCAATGGATTCCTCTGAACTTCTGGAGGCTACACATGCCCAACATTTTTTTTATTCTGGACACTATAAGCTAATTAATTTTGACCAAAATTTATTAATAATCTAAACACATTACAATCGACAGAAACTAGGACCCATGACTTCCTTACGTCCCCTAATCTCACCATGCCCTTAAACCTAAATTTTAAAATCTATATTGCAACTTGTGAGTTTTTGAAATTTGCACAACTTTTAGTGAATTTGACACACTAAGA
>JBBMJZ010000797.1:0-12145 GCA_037833815.1 Zingiber zerumbet | reverse complement strand
TTTTATTTTATGAGTTGAAATTGCTTGAGGAGGGTATAGTTTTAACTTGCAGGCAATTCACCCCCCTCTTGCCGGTCTCCGCTGCACCAACAATCACAAGTTCATAATTGACTTATGAGTACTTAAATAAGGGCATAACTGAGTTCTATAGATAAAAAAGGTCGATAGGTCATCTTTCCACACTGGTTGCTGCATATTCTGGGTATATATCCTGTCAACTTGTTAAGTTACCTAATGAAACAACACTGTGCTAAAACGGGAATGTGAAAGCAGTCCCATGCTGCATTCTATCAACCCATAGTAATGGATCAAATACTAATTGGTGCTGCTGTATACTTCAATATCTACTACTACTGGACTGACCAGCTCTCACTGGTTTTCAACTGTCCTCAATTCCACAGTTTATCCAGAAGTTTTGTTTTTAGTGCAAATGTTATAAGATTGGTTATTGTAAATGCAGTTTTGAGTGGAATTTGAATAAAGAAAAGTAATAATTGATGGATAATAGATTTATTTTGTACGTAGAATAAGGAGTCTATGCTCTATCCCTTTTCTGGAAGTCTCTTTCTCCTTGCAATTTCCATTTCCATCCCATTAGCACTATGCATCCCTTGCCCTTCCTATTACTTTTTTCATTTTGGATCTTTCCCTTCTAATCACTTGATAACAGATTATTTCCACCATTCCCAACTCCTTTTGGGGGCATCTATTAAGTATTAACTATCTTAAAATGACCTGATACTTTTCTATGCGTTCTTGAGTTTCATTAAGAGATCCCTAAAAGGCAAAGCTTAGACAAATTATAATTCAAACTTCAAAGATGAGAGAGAGAGAGAGAGAGAGAGAGAGAGAGAGTTGCTATATATATATATATTCTGTTGGAAACATACTTCAGGATAATGCATGTATACTGATCAATAACTTAGAGTAAACATGGTATGGTACAGACAGTTTAGACTCATTGCAGCAGATAATTAATGATCTTCATAAATCTTCATGCTCTTATCGCATTCGTGCTTATGGAATACAGACTAAGTTTTCAATGTTTTAGTCTATTATTAGTTAATTTATAGATTATTGAGAGACACTAGGTCTTCATACAAATAATCAATTCAAGTTAAATTTACAAACTAATTGGTGGTGTAAATTCATTCATGGATGACAATTTGCTTCTCTTTCTTCAAATGTAGATTAGCTTTATAATTCGGTAATTTCTATTCCAAAGAGTTTGTAACAACTTGAGAGTTGAATTTATGAATGTGCCTGTGTATCAGACATGTGCATCTTGATGAGCCTGGAAGAATTGAATGGGAAGGATTCTCATCAGGAACGAAAGCAGCTGCTGCAGGTGCCTAATTGAAAATCTGTTTATTGATCCCTATTATATGATGTCATATATACTTTGGAATGATGCACTTCATATTAACAATCTACTTAAGCAGAGTATAGCTAACATAGAGGACTATGTTGTTAAGATTGGCTATGTTCTAAAGTCTGCAAGTCTATATTATCATGAATGCATATTAAAACAAAATTAATATATGAACACATTTTGTTTCCCTTCAATGGAACAGATTCTGTATAGTACAAATACACAGATAGACAGAGTTACAAGGTATAATATAAATCTATCTTCAGTATAAAAGGCTAGTATAGGTTGCCTAATTTTACTCTAGTTTTTTAACTCAAATTTCTATGGCTTTTATATCAATATACTTCTGTTGACTTGGGAAAAGGAAAGATACTCATCATTCAGATGAATCATAAAAATTGTTGATTTGTGACTCAGCCTATAATTTTCTAGATTGATCGTTGATACTATAAATTTAATGTACTCCCAGATAAATTAGGTGGTTCCTCCAAGTTATTTGTTTTCTTAAAGCTTTTGTTGTCAATCTTCTATCTTTGAAAACATGATTAAATCTAGTTACAAATGAAACCTAACTTTGAACCGACATTAGTACACTATTAATGGATTCAAAATAATCAAATTTGTTGCTCTAATGCTATTCTGTTTAATATAATAGATATTTTGTCAAGCAGTAAGGCTAGTCATTTATGTTGATTATTTTGATCTTGTACTGTAGGTGGCATAACAACACTGGTAGACATGCCTCTTAACAATTTTCCTTCTACAGTTTCTGAAGAGACACTAAGAATGAAGGTCTATTGTTGATAAGTTTGTTCTGTATCATTTTATGTCTTGCTTAGTGTTCGTCACTCAAGATAGTTCCACTGCTGATTCTTTAATTGTTTATATTAGGTCGAGGCTACACATGGGAAGATTTATGTGGATGTTGGTAGGTTTGAATATTTCAACCACCCTGTCAAAATTAGCATATTTTTAAATTTCAAATTCAGTCACAAGATTAACATGTCTCTTTGTTGATATCTTTGCAATTAATATGTTGTCTGTTCTGCGCAAACTTTAGTTATATTCTATTTGTCTTCTTATTCAGTATCCGTGCTGATCGTTTTGATTCTCATTGTTGAGGGACCATACTTTTTGCATGACATAGGTTTCTGGGGTGGTTTAGTTCCAGAAAATGCTTACAATATAACCATGTTGGATGGTCTCCTGCATGCTGGTGCACTTGGTTTGAAGGTATTTGGCAAAAATAACGCTTTTTAGTTTCTGGATAGAGATTACATTTTTTTAGTTTCTCAGGTTTGAAAATTTGCTGGTGCAGTTCAAGGTCTAGGGAGCTTCCAACTTTCAGTTTCATAATAGTGTTACCTGGATTCAATTTACACGCCTGTGACTATTAATGACGCAATTTGAGATGGGTTAAATATAGGATTTCTTTTAAAGTTTAGAGTTTGGAATGTTTGTAATTAATTGTAAGAGTTATTTTAAAATTTTTAATTCTTCAGAAAAGTTTGTCATAGATATTTTAGGGATAAATTAGGTTGTTGTTTTACAGAGAATTAGGTTGTTGTTTTACAGGGATAATAGTGTTATAGATTTTTTTTCCCTCGTTAGTTGAGAGTTTGAGTTTTTGGCAAACGATTTATTCTTGCTGCATCAATTAAGTTCAGATATGTGCAATTTCTTAGTTTTACCTTTTACTTTGCTGGTCTACCTTTGTTACTTGGTGAAGTATCTTAGCAAAATGATCCATGCAGCTCAAATTTATGTCTTTGGTTAGCATAATCATCTTTAGTTACTATAAGAATCAAAAGGTTACAAAATATTGTTGCAATCTCCATCCAAATCAATATTCTAGCAATTTAATTGAACACAGTATGACATGGATATATTTATAATTGACTTGATAAAGGGTGGAGTTGTGCTAATGCTTTTGTCTAAGTTAATCATCAAATTTTGATCGTAGCATATTTTGTTGACTAAAGTTATCACAATATACTGTTTTACTCTTGTATTTTGTGACACAAATTGGTGGTATTTTTTGTAAACAAATTTAATGGATTAGGTATTTAGGTGTCTCTTAACGTGCAATCGTTTCCCAACTTTCAATTAGAACTTTGTGTTTTGTTTTCTGAAGTTTAAATATCATTCTAGTAGGATGACTTAAAAATTGGTTTGAACTATGATTGGCATTCAAATTCTGATTTTGTTTCTTTACTTATCGTGCAGTCTTTTATGTGCCCTTCAGGAATAAATGACTTCCCAATGACAAATATAACACATATCAAGGTTAGTCCATGACCTCTTTCTATTTTTAGAAAAGCTTTTTCCACATTATCTGTGTCGCTTAGTAATTATTAAATAAAAGTGATGGAAGTTAATGCTTGATTCAATTCCTAACAATGACTTGTCCTGTAATAGGTTGTTTTTCTCATTTTTGATAGTTCTGGGTATTCAGTTTTCGCTGATATGATTACTTGGTACACTGTTTTTTTGCTATTATAGCTAATCCTGGATTATTTTTCTGGTTTGATCTTCAAACAATATTGAGGCTTGAAATGCCATGTCTGCCTCATCACCTCGATCCCATATTCAACACAATCACTAAATATACAGTGTAGCTGATTCTCTGTCATTACAAGATCAATCTGAATGCTTATACTATCAGATAAATTGATTAGTCATAATTTCACTATACTTCTCTAACACCTATCATATTTTACTGTAGAGTGATGCAATACAAGGAACAAATGATCTGCAAAGAGAATAAACAATAGCATAAAAAATAAGAATCGCACAGAGGATTAAAAATTCCATTAATTGGAAAGTAAGTTAAGAAAGAAGGGGTTGGGATCACGTCCAGAGGTACCAATATCAGCCTATTCTCATAAAAATTAGACAAGAAATAATCTATTTCCTAATTACTGAAAATCTTGATTTTAGGCATTTTGACCTTTTTTCCAGAGCTTCGGAGAAATTGAATAAGGCTTGGTGAGGCTACACTTCACTGACTAACATTCTATACTTACCAAGGTTTAAAATTTTGACTGACATTCTATACTTACCAAGATTTAAAGTTTTGACCAATATGCTATACTTACCAAGGTTTAAAGTTTTGATCTGATTTGAAGTATTGGCAAGACACAGGAACAATACTATTATAGAACAATATCATTCTGTTTTGATCAGTGTCAATCAATCAGAGGAAGAGGAGGTAGATAGTAGGTGGATGAGGAGGAGGAAGCATATTACAACCTATATGCTTCAGATTCCACATGGCGTCTCCTCGCTTGTGGAGAAGGAAAGTGAAGATGTAGAAGAGGTGTATCAAAAGGTCTAAAAGCCTAGTCTGCTTCTTGCGGCTTCTCTGGTGTGCTTCTTGTGGCATCTTCGTTGTCTTGTTGCTAGTAGAGGAGGAAGTTGGAGATATGTGTTGTTGAGGCATCATTCGAGGAGAAAAAGGCTTGCAAGAAGCTTAGTAGCTTTGGTGAACTGCTTCTCATAGAGGAAGACGTATATCGTGCTTCTCACGAAGTACTTCTCATGAAGGACGATGTGTTCTGGAGATTGGAGCATATTGTGTGTTCATGCATGCTGATGATAAGCAGGCATAATAAAAAAATTCACGAGTGCCAACCGGCACAGAATGAAATTTGATTCCTTGATACTTACTACTTGGGACCATTTCGTGGGTGGTGCTGAGACCTTCCAATTATGATTACTTGGAGTTTGGAGGTAGGGATTCAAATCTATAGAAGGGGGTGGTGTTTGTATCATCTCCTTCATTTACTTTGGTGATACAATGGAATGAAATGGAGCTCTTGGTCTCATGAAGGCTCCAAATCCCATCCCACACTGATGCCCAACATCGGATGGCAATGGGGAAAAAATAATGAAATGTATAATCTGCCTCTCTTCTTACCTGGAAACAACACAAATAAACCAACTCTCACTAGTCGCAATTCACAAGATCAAGCTCCTCTACCCACTTCCTAAACCCTTTCCTCGTGATTTCATCCTTCTCAGAACATAGCTGCAAGGCAAGTATTCAACAAAATTGATTGAAAGCCAAGTATCCTTCCTCTCCTTTCGTTACTGTAAATAATTAAGCTTTTAAATCTCTTACTTTCTCTCTTTTTCACTCCTTCCTCCACCTCCATACCCTTTGATTCCCTCCCCTCACAGTAATCTTAGCCTCAGAGTTGTCTTCGGAATACACAAATATTAATCTGAATCTTGGGTTTAATTTCTGCAAATCAAGGCAAACCTTTTCAGTTTGTCATGTTGAACATCATTGGCTTACACAAGTGTTAACAAATAAGTGCAGAATTGCTGGACAAAATTTCAAACCCGTAACCATTGGGCATATAGCCAACGCTTGAACAATCTTCCCAGTGGTGTGCTGGTTGGACAACAAATACTATAAATCAAAAACTTAATTGCCAAAGTATGTTGAAAAATGTTAAACGTTTATGAATATTCTAGTATTGAAGAGTGGTCTATCATTGTTTTTTTTGGACATAAAAACAGACAGGTTCTTTGGGTACCATATACAACTTTTAAAACAAACATAACAGTTCAAGCACAAGAATGTACTAGATTCTCCATTTCCTTTGTTTTCCTCCTTATTTGGAATTCTAGCCAGTCAACATTATCTGGCTACAAGCCAGCCAGAGGAGGTTTCTCCAAACTCCAGTGACACATGTTAGAAGAGCGGGGTTGGCTAGAGGTCAAACTTATGATCTGTTTATTATTTTGTCAAATTAATGACCTAATTGGGACTTATGGTTTAGCACACTCCATGGCATGTAAATTTAATTTGATCACAATTAACATTTGCTGGGGCTGGAGATGGTGAAATTTTCACACCTGGGTCAACAAATTTCTCTAAGTTTGCATATTGGCAGTCTCATTTTTGCAACCAATGTTATGAAACGGTCTATTTCAAAATAACTAGTTTGTAACTTATTTGTAAGCTAAGATTCTAATCTTTGCCAACCTGCTTGTTTTCGTAAAAAAAATTATAATCCACCATGTAAAAGATTCCTCGGAGACAAATCTCAACTAATTATGGGTATTATCCAAAATACCCATGTTGCTTAAATAGGGCTGGATAATGCATGACCATGAATATTTTTAAGAGAGTTTCTGTGATTATTCAAATGATCTCCACTGATTAAAAAACCTATTGTGTGTAAAACTATTTTAACTTAATAGGGTCAACTTTCTTATTTTTCTGTAAATTTTTATCTTTTAATTTTTTGGTGCCATTGTAGGAGGGTTTACATGTCTTAGCCAAGTACAAGAGACCTTTGCTTGTGCATGCAGAAGTAGTTTTGGATCATGAGACTGATGAAGGAGTTGGTGGCAGTCCAAATCCTCGGTCCTATGCAACGTATCTTAAGACTAGGCCGACATCGTGGTAATCACAGTGTTTTTTTCCTTCATAAAAAACCATTTGCATCTAGAGCTGAATTGTCTTGTCCTCATTAGATTCAGCCATGTATACTGCTTCTCAATGCACATTCATTTTCTATCAGACTGAATGATGAACATGCTCTTTCAGGGGTTCTTTGAAATGTTGTTGTGTGCCATATAATATTTTCGATGTAAAATAGGGAAAAGTTTCTTGAATATTTTCCGTTATACTTTAATATTTTTCAAGTAAAAACCATATGTTGAATACTTGTTGGATAGTTTAATATCAGACTTGTTTCCCTATTCATATCGAGGGTACAATCACTTCACATGTGGAATACTTAGTAGGGTAGTTTTTTTTGTCCTGATAAAATCATGACAGTTTGTAAGTTCATTGGTTAGCTTGTACTCTAAAACTTGGTTTCTATTAAGTTTCAACCAAAATTTTGACTTAAACATGTGGATTTCATTTCCCTATTCATATCAAGGATACATTCACTCCACATTGATTACTTAGTCCCATAGTTTTTTTAAGGTAAAAATACCACAGTTTAGAGGTTCATTGGTTAAACCTATCCTCCTTTCGAATATGGTTTCTATTAAGTTTTATTTAGATTTTTTTTTTCTCTCAAGTATGTGAGATTTCTTTTCCTTAGTCATATCGTGTGAACAATCAATTCATATGTTGCTAAGCTTTATCCCACTAGGTGAGATCGGCTATATGGATCTTTCTATGTCATTGAGCTCTATATCCTACTATACCATCATTTATATTTAAATAAAATTTATGTTGTTTTATTGCTGCTAACCAAGTCTCTTTTGGTCTTTCTCGTCCTCGTTTAAGATGCACATTTGTTATAGTTTCACATTGCCCAACTGGAGCATTTATTATTCATTTAAGTACATGTTGTGCCATCTTAAATACATCTCCTGAAGTTTTTGCTCAATAGGTGCAATCCTTACTTTTTTTCTAATATTTTCATTTCTTATCATATCTATCCTTGCATGTCCGCACATCCATCTTAACATTCTCATCTCTACAACTCTCATTTTTTTATTCATGTGCTCGAGTGATAACCCAACATTCAACTCCATATAACATAGCGGGTCTAATCGCCGTTTTTTAAAAATTCCCTTTAAGTCGTAAAAGTACTTTACGATCACAAAGAACACACTCTTCTCTATTTCAACCTGCTCGCTTGTATTTTATGTAAGGCAACATCTCTCTCAATCTCTATCCTTTTGCAAAAATAATTTTAAATATTTAAAACTCTCAGTTCTAGGCAGCTGGTCATCTCTTATCTTAACAATTTTCTCATTATGTCTAATATTACTAAACTTAAATTTCATATATTTTGTTTTTACTTTACTAAGCTAAAATTTTTCACTTCTAGTGTTTACCGCTGAGATTCAAGTTTAGCATTTACTCTTTCACCAATCTCATCTACCAAAACAATATTATCTAAAAGCAATATGCACCGTGGTATTGTATCTTGAATGTGTCCACTGAATTCATTCATTATTAATGTAAAAAGATAGACTTAGAGTTGATTAATCCTATCTTTATGGAAAACGTTTCGGTTAATCCGCCTCACTCTTGTCACGTGTTGAATACTTAGTCAAATAATAATTTTTAATGGTAAAAGCATTACACTTTATAGGTTCATTTTGTAAAGAACAACATTGGGTATGTTTAATGCTATTACAGCCTTTGTGCCTGTGCGGATAAGTGCTTGTCTAATATTCTATTTCAGATTTGTTGGTTTTCTTGTAAGCACCAAGTGGATGAATTTATTAATAGGTTTTTTTCCCTCAAGGGAGGAGGCTGCTATTAGAAACTTACAAGAAGCAATTAAAGATACAAGAACTGGTGGTCCAGCAGAAGGAGCTCATGTTCATATAGTTCATCTGTCTGATGCAAAAGCTTCACTAGACCTGATCAAGGTAGCTCAACCTGATGGAACTTCTATTATTACCTTGTTCTGGATGAAATTTTATCAAGATTCAATAAAGGTTGAGCTTTAATTGTTCCAGTGCAAAAAAATGTGCTACAGTTTGCTGCTACATCGGTTGTTTGTGAATACAGTGATGCATAAACTGCATAATTTTGCATAAATTACATGGTCTGAATTCTGAAAATGGACTTTCTGAACCTATATTTTTATTAGGGCATTGCCAGCTTCTGGTAATCCAATACTGCAAACGTCCTGTTCATGTCATTAATGTTTAGAGCTCAAGGCTTTATAACTATACGAGGGATAGTCCAGTGTTCCATCTTCATGACATCCTTATCCTAATCATCACTTTCATCTCTTCATTCTTACTTTATTAGCTTAGGAATATTCAGCAAATTACAAACTGAAATTAATTTAGTATGTCACATCTCATGAATATCCATATTGTACATATTCTCATTCATGTTCTATGTTTTGAAATTATATACACCACCCCACTTCTCTGTTTTTATTCTGCTGGTTTCATTTCTTAAAATTCTATTTTAAAGCTCAATTCTTCTGAGTTTTGTCTATTTTTCTTTCATTTGTAGGACTTGAAACAAAAAGGACAGAATGGTGGAAGTGTGAGTGTGGAAACATGTCCTCATTACCTGGCATTTGCAGCTGAACAAATTGAAGATGGGAATACTCGTTTTAAATGTTCTCCACCAATACGAGAGGCTGCCAACAGGGAGAAACTGTGGGAAGCATTACTGGTACTCAAATGATGATGCATTTTCACATCTGAATTGATTCTTATTCTTTAAATGTTGTACAACTTCTCAGGGAGAACACATCGATATGTTGAGCTCTGACCATTCTCCATCAGTACCAGAACTTAAGCTTTTTGATGAAGGTGACTTTTTAAGGGCTTGGGGTGGAATATCATCTTTGCAGGTCAGTTAAACATTGATTTCTCGACGTATAAGACATTAATTGATCTATTTATGGTGATTCCATTGTATGTTGGAAAATACTTGCACATCTACATAATAAAACGAGGACAAACCTGTGAAACTTTGGGGAGCTATAACTAAGATGTGGTCTGAAAGCTGTTTACACTGATGGAACATGAAAATTGGCTACTTGACTGTGAGGCAAACACCCACAATAATCTATCCAATTGAGATATATTTATATAACCTTTTGAGTAGTAATGCCTTATACATTTTTATTAGCATGTGATAAGCCATTTGGATTAGGAGAATAATATTTCAAGATTTTATGTCAATAGTTGCCTTAGAGCTTGTTCCTATGTTACTCAAACTCGACTACGAGTATTTAACAAGTGCACGGATCAAAGTGTGCGTCTGTCTTTTTTTTTTTTGCATGTGATCATATGCCCCTTACACTAAAAGTATAGAATTATAAGGTTGTGGTATAACCTACCATATTAGTGTTGAGCTTCTAGAAATTAATACATAAAAATTTAATGTAGCAAAAACAAAAAATGCTAAGATGGATGTGTAAGGTCATCAGAATGAAAGTACTAAATACTAATATTGACAAGTATTTTGATGCGGTTCCAATAGATTAGAATAAGAAAAATAAGATGAGCTGGTATGGATAGGCCAAAAGAGACTTGCAAATTTTATAGTTAGAGTAGAACGATCAGAGCAGAAAATCTAATGTATGGATAGAGACCAAAGCAAAGTTGGTTAATATCATACAAACTAGTTTGCTTAATTTGAATATTTCTAGTGATATAGAGTTGCATAGAACTCAATGAGGGAATAAAATAACTTGAAACCAAATAGTTGGAACAAACATGGCGTGATGATGATGCAAGTAATATAGGTGCTAGATGTCAACTTTGGGTGTCAACGTCCTGTGTACAAAAGGGGTAGAGAGTGTTCAAGTAATGGTCTGTTGGTTCACTGTATCATGCAATGTTCTACAATTTGTTAGAATCTGGTAAGTTATACAATGCTGGGAAACGTAGATCACCAAAGTAACAACCGATGTGCGAAGGTTGGGGACACAGTTATACAATGCTGGTTATCAGTAATCTGGACGGCGAGGAGAGGGAAAGTTTTCTGAGGAAGTGACTATTCAGGCCACATGAAGAAGATGATAACTTAATGACACTATGGGTATTAAGAGGATCAGTAAAGGAAGCAAAGGATTTTACACACTGCTTAGTTGCTAGATTAGTGGTTAGATGTTGAAGTCAGTTAATCTAGCTGCATCTGGTGCAGTGTATCTTTAGCAACACTGTTCAGATTTATGAACACTGCTCTCTATGATTACTAATAATATACTGTGCTGCTGGGCATGTTCCTATCCTTTTTCCAAAAACAGAAATATTACTAGTACATTCACCCAGCAGGCACCATTACAGTCAAGTTAGTTTGCCAAACATTATCAAACACTCATACCCAGATATGTATCGATGTGTGTAAGAGACTACTATTTCTACACTTTGTTCTGCCTTGTACATTTAATGAATTTCATGTTACACCTTTGTTTATGGACACTTGAATACAAGCATAATGTATTCTAAGACAAACTACACACTTGAGACTTACTGTGTTCTGTCATGTCATTCTGTGAAAATATGCATATTGATTGGTCATACAGATTATACACCTGGTATGTTTCTCAATATCTTTGTAAAAGATGCATTACTTATGCTGTTCAAAGGGCTAATGTAAATGGATTTTCTGTAGTATGTTCTGCCCATTACATGGACTTATGGACACAAGTATGGAGTTACTTTCAATCAGATAGCAACTTGGTGGAGTGAGAGGCCAGCAAAGCTTGCTGGTCAAAAGTATAAGGTATTCTGTGCTATGTATTTTTTTTCTTTTTCTTTTCACAATGAAGCATCAATAGCAATCCAGTTGTTGTAGACTGATTAAAAAGATCCTGTATTTATAGGATATATAGTTTCACCAACATTGATAATAGAATACAATTGTGTTATATATAAAAATACTGACCGCCTAAGTAGTGGTTTAACCTTCTACCCCTTGGAAATAAGGGTGTCAATTCGGTTGGGTTGGGTTGGGTAGACTCAGGTTGGGTTGAAGATTGGTTACTAAAAAAAATCTCAACCCAAACTCGAATCCGAACTCAACCTGAAAACCTTAAACCCGAACCCGGATAACTTAACCAACCCGAATAACCCGCCCAAACTACTTTTTTGGTCATTATATTCCTATAATCTTCACTTTTATCTCAATATTTTATTATTGTTATACTAACATTCTGCTATTTATGTACATAAAACATCTTAACTTTTAAAATAAAATTTGATTTAACAAAAAAAAAAAAATCTCTAAATCCTAAATTCAGGTCAATCTAAGTCAACCTGACCGGCACCTAAACCAACCCAAAAAAACTTCAATCCGAACACAATCCA
>JBBMJZ010000790.1:0-12146 GCA_037833815.1 Zingiber zerumbet | reverse complement strand
TTGTTTGTTTAATTAATTTTATGTATATTGAACGAACATAAACAAACTCTTACCAAGCCGAACACCAAGCTTGTTCACGAATGCTTGGCTCATTTATAGCCCTAACGACACTGTTGTTGTGAGAGACGGAATAAAAATAAAAGAGAAGAAGGCGGTGTTTGCGGCGAAAGGGGACAGGAAGAATAAACAAAAACCTGGAAAAAAAACAGGCATGCACATAGTGGGGAGGAGAAATAGTGTTCTAGTTTTAATTAGCAAATTTACAATTTAGTCCATAAATTTTATAAATTTACAATTTGGTCCAAACATTTGACTTCTATAATAGAGGGATTAACAAGTGTTCTTAGCATATCTATATTTCTTATAATAAGTATATTTGGGATTTTCATATCCACCAAAATATAACTTCCACGGCTCCACTAGCTACCTCCATCGGTATGAGATCCTTAAAATGTCAATTGAATAACGAAAGTAGATATTTTCACTAATGGTTCAAATGATGGCCCAAATGTGATGAACACACTCTGCATCTGCATATAAAAACATAATTGAGGTGGAATGTAAGTGCCTCTCAAGATTTTATTGTTTTTTGGCCTTTCAAGATTTAAATCTTTACAGTCTCCAACTCATGATAAACTATATGAAGTAATATACTAATGTGTTGAAATGTGTATAACCTTAACAACAAATGTAATCAAGAAGATAGCTCAAATATCAGCAATAGCAACTTAGGACTATCCAATATATATATATGTGTGTGTGGTCATCTCTATGTCAGATTGCTGCCAATCACATCGATAGTTATCTCCCCTGTTTGGAGACCTAGCCCATGTTCAACTCTCCAAACAAGAGAAGAAATATTGGAAGATGCTTGTGAGGTTTTGATCAATTATTGCCAAAGAAGTGAAAGCAATTGAGCATCAATATGCTCTCCAATGAGGCTTTGGTGGAATTAGAAATCTTGGCAGTCCAGGTGATGACGTGTTCCAATTCAAGTTAGCCTATGAATCACACTCGAACCACTGTAGCTCATGAAGCATAACTATTCTCACTAAGATTCTCTAGGGTAACAATCATAAAACCTAAAGGGTTCAATGAAGCAATTACTGAATAAGCTCTGATATTGTTGAACAATCTGATATTTTGGATTTGAAGGCAACTCAATACAGTTGGTTTCTTAGGTCGCTTGGTGCAATAGACAAAAGCGGTTAGTATGATCAACTAGATAAAGGACAAATGCATTGTAGGTGGGCTAGAAATCCAAAAATACTTGAAAACTAGTTAACGATCACTGAGAATCTTGGGCAAGTTAGTGAAGATTATACTTATGCTGGCCGAAAGTGTAGCAACAGTGGTAATAAGATGAAGAATTTATTTGCTCGGTGTTGCTATCTAGCATTGAAAACCACAACCAGAAGCATACCAGAATCCCATGGACTAGAAGGAAGCAGTCTCTTTGAGGAAAAGGCAGAACAGAGAGATTGCCTGTTTTTGATAGCTAACCATATCAGGAAGAAGTAGATTAGGAAGAAGAATACTGTCAAGGAGGAAGTGAGATGGTCTAATGGGAGGCTAAGGAGTCAAGGTTGTCCTCTCATGGGCATTTTCTATGCGGGGAAGATGATGCTTGAGATGATGATTGACAAGAAATCTCAATGCTGAGAGAATAAGTTATAAGGATTGATTTGGCTCTAGTACCATGAAATGGTGAAATTATGTGGATTAAATCTCACCCTCAGTAGTTCCCTTTACTTAAACGTATTATTTATGCGATCTATACTTTAGCCTTATTTTGGTAGATGAGACACGTGAAGGAGTAAATGTTTAACTCAAATCATGGTGGGAAACGCTAGAAGTGAAAGGTTTTAGGCTTAGTAGAGTAAAGACAAAATATATGAAATTTAAGTATAGTAATATTAGACGTAATGAGACAATTGATAAAAAAAAAAAGATGACGAGAGCTTCAAGTATTTATGATCATTTTTACAAAAGAATAGGGATCGTGAGAGATGTCTTACATAGAATATAAGCAGGATAGTTGAAATGAAGGAGAGTGTCAGATGTTCTTTGCGATCGTAAAGTATCTCTAAGATTAAAAGGAAAGTTTACAAAACAGTTGTTAGATCTGCTATGTTATATGGAGTTAAATGTTAGGCTATGACTTGAGTATATGAGTAGAAGATGAGAGTTATAAAGATGAGGATGTTAAGGTGGATGTGCCGATATACAAGGATGGACAAGATAAGAAATGAAAATATTAGAGAGGAAGTCAGGGTTGTACCTATTCAGGAAAAACTCGGGAGATATGTTCAAGATGGTATGAATATGTATGTAGACGATCAATAGATGCTTCCAATTAGGCGATGTGAAATTATGATAATTGTACATATCAAACGAGGAAGAGGAAGACTAAAGAGGACTTTTAGATATAAATGATGATATAGTAGAGGATAGAGTTCAATGGTATAAAAGGATCCATATACCTGACCCCACCTAGTGGGATAAGACTTGATTGTTGTTGTAGTATACTTTGGTCCTTATAATGCATAGTTATTTATAATTAAGCTCTAATGTTTTTATTTAGTTCCCTAACCAATCTAATCATTTGATAGATTATGCTTGTTTATTTTTAAATGAAACTGGTATAAACTTGGGTATGACTTTAACAAGATAGAGGTTGATTAAGCCAGTGTAACAATTATGCCAAAATAGGTAGTCTCAAGTTTCCCTAACTGCATAAATGTCTTAAATCAATTGCTTTGAAAAATGGTTAGCCTTGATTTCCTAAGTGCCTAATCCTTGACTGCATCCCTTTGTGGACTAATTTGGTGTAGTATCCTAAAATGTTAAAACATTCATATAATGGAGACATGTTTTCAGTAATTTGAAAAGACCTGCAAAAATGTATGCTTGTTACTCTGGCAATAATTTTCCTTGAGCTAATAATATTCTATTGTGTTTTGAAAATGAAAAGTCCATACATTAAGAAAATCACCAAAGTTATATGTTGGAGCATGGTTCTTTGTTTTTTATACATAATATGCAGAATGAAAGATTTTCGTGAATCCATTAACCCCTTATGATGCTTCTTTCTAATGGTGATAGGTGGTATACAATACTAATGAACTTGCAAAATTGGTGGAGACTAGGAAAAGCTTGGAGAACTGGTTTGTTTATTATGAAAACAAGTCTATGCGAAATCCCAACAAAAGACCAACTACAAAGGTACATGTAATGATGATGCATGAAGCCTCTCTTCTTAACATGTCTGACATTAACAACATTTTTATTTATTGGCCTGCTATATTTTTCATAGACAGGGCTTTTTGGTATACTGGGAAAGACTGTGGATGCGATTGACTACTATAAGGCTGAGATAGAGAGGCTACGGAAGGAAGTAAGCATTTAGTATTCTTCAGATTTTCTTAAGAAACAATAATCATGATATAAATATTGTTCCTTGCAGTATTCATAATGAAAGTTACATTTTTTCATATAAGGTTCTTTGACTGTTTTAAGCATCCCTCCAATGTACTATATATATACCCAAAGGTAGCTTTATTTGAATTCCTTAGTTTGATTTTGTTTCTAGTTTACATGATGGAATCAATTAGTGTCAATTACATAATCTCAAAACAAATCCTGTAAACTAGAAAAAATAATGCTGCATTTGTTTCTTGCCCCTTAGAAATGGTTTGCCTAGGGTTTGTTCATTTTTTACTTAAAATTAATTCTTCATAATAGCTACCTTTATTTGATAAAGGAAGCAGCAGAACGAGAAAGGATAATCAGTGATCCTGCCGCTCTAATGCCAGCAGCTTTTGTCTCCTTCAAAAGCAGATGGGGGGCAGCTGTTTGTGCTCAAACACAGCAATCAAGTAATCCAACTTTGTGGTTAACAGATTGGGCTCCTGAGCCACGTGATGTTTATTGGTCCAATCTTTCCATCCCTTTTGTGGAGCTCACAATTAGGAGGCTCCTTATGGCTGTTGCACTTTTCTTTCTTACCTTTTTCTTCATGATCCCAATTGCATTTGTTCAGTCTCTAGCCAATATTGAGGGAATTGAGAAGGTCATGCCGTTTTTAAGGCCTGTAATGGAATGGTAAGTTTGTATTGTTCTCTTCTTTTTAACATTCATCTTTGTAATGAGACATTTCATTTTTTTTGTCAAAATTATTTGTATAGGAAATTGTGAGGACACAAAAGGACCTCCCCAAAATTCCTCTCTTGTACATTTACATGATTCTTAATCTCCTTGCATTTGTAGGCCATTGTTCAAATCTTAAAACAAAGCATAATTAATTTTTGTTTTATATATGTTTGTACACAATGTCTAATCTTGAATTGTCAAATCCCATTGCAGGGAACTCACTAAGTCATTTATACAAGGTATTCTACCGGGCATTGCATTAAAGATATTTCTTATTCTTCTACCCACAATTCTCATGACGATGTCCAAGATAGAAGGTTATATATCCCTATCATCATTGGACAAGAGATCTGCTTCTAAGAACTATCTTTTCATTCTAGTTAATGTATTCCTTGGAAGTGTTATTACCTGAACAACATTCCAACAACTAGATGGTTTCCAACACCAATCAGCTAATGCGTATGTGAAAATTTTATTTTACTTATTATCTTGTACATGTTTATATCTTCCTATTTTTAGTTACTTAGGAATAGAAATGATTTATGCATGATCATGGATGTTCACACAATTAGATCATTAATATAATAAGACATTTTTTATCTGAAAATTGAAATGTTTTTATACTGTACTTTTTTTCATTGCCTCGCATGTTGTTAACATATGAGAAACATGGAAACCGTGTCAAATCGATCGATTATTGTTCTATTTTATATATCACCTGACCACATATGCATCTCCTTTCCTGAAATAGGTTGACATGAAATTCTTTGTTTTAGACATTTAATGTGGAATCCTTTAATTGACCGTCTCTTATGATAGATCAGTTAAATAATGGATTTCATTCTGCATGCCAAATTATATATATAATATATATATATTCAAATAAGAACCAAAATATCCTGATAATTTCATTTCATATGTTTCACTATTAAACTTTAATTTTTTGCATCTGGTAGGGTACATTCTTGAAACCCACTTAGGAAAACGATAACTTTCTTCTCAGTCTTTGTCGGCTTTACTCAAAATGATTGACGGTTTAATTTCTTTTTTCACATTGTAAGTTTGATATTGCCTTTTTTTTCATAAAAAATAGAATTTCAAAAACGGTTGGAATGTCTATTCCAATGAAAGCAACATTTTTCATCACATATATAATGGTTGACGGATGGGCTAGTGTTGTTGCAGAAATACTTCAACTCAAACAATTAATTGCTTTTCATATGAAGAACACATTCTTCGTTAAACTGACCAAGATTGTGAATAGACTATGGATCATGGTTGTTTAGAATTTGCTTCTTCAGAATCACGGATACAATTATACTTCTTGCTTGGGTTTGTATATTTTGTCGTGGCTCCAATTTTTCTCCCCTTCCTACTTGTGTTCTTTGGCCTAGCATATGTGGTGTTTCACCATCAGGTATACTATTTAGTGTCTTATAGATTTACTTTTATGACAACATTTTGACCAAGATAATTTGAGAACTTTTTACTCACCTATCTGTATTCCATGACATCAGTTTACGAGTTCCAGTTAAAGTTTGCCTGTTGCTTCGATTTTCCTTCATGGCACAATTTTTTTTTTCTAAATATGGAATTGATGACATTGTTCATTTTAGAAATGTTGTTTACTATATGCATCACTTGTTTATATTTTCCTGATGTTCATGATAATCTTTCTGTGTGATGCTCCAAAATGTATACAACCAACAGTATGAAAGTGCTGCAGCATTCTGGCCAGATGTCGTTAAACGAGTGATTATTGCAATAATCATCTCACAACTTCTACTTATGGGCTTATGAGTACCAAGCATGGCTCCCTCACCATACCTATACTTGTTCTTCCTTTGTTGACAATATGGTTCCACATATATTGCAAGACCCGATTTGATCCTGCATTTGTCAAGTTTCCTTTGCAGGTTTGTCAGACATAGCCACTTGGATTGAAAAAAAAAAGAGAGAAAAGCAAATAGGAGTTTATTTATTTTTTAAACGAACTGAAAAAGCATCGTCTAAAGAGAGATAATTTATGTGTTTGCAGGATGCAATGGTGAAGTACACACACTAGAACGGGCAACAAAACCACTCCTAAATTTGAAAGCTTACCTTCAAGATGCATATGTGCACCCCGATTTCCACAGAGAAGACATTGAATGCCCATTGGCAATTGATGAGGAAGAAAACAATCTATTGGTGCCTACAAAATGGACTTCATATAGGAGCACACCCAAAGATAGCAAATACAATTCGGAAATAGGTTCTGATTGTGATGCCTGACTTATCATCCTACATATTCTCTTTGCTCAGAGGTCTGTATGAGCTTGTTCGGAATCCTTCAGTCCACCATCTTTGTTCTGCAATGACATTGATGCTCAAATTCAAACCCTGCATGGAGGTTCAGGATGACAGAGAGAAGTTGTACATGTTTGGATAAACTAGTTTTTTTTATCAAATTTACAGTATGTTTTTGTTGTAGTGTCTGTTAGAGATTTCATATATTGTTTTAGATGTTTTGAGTTTTTGTGGTATAATGAAAAGCTATGACTTTTATTAATTTTGTATGGATTTGATTTGCACTAAATTTGTTGTAAAATTTTAATTTATTATTTTCGTCAAATTATTTTTTTTAATATAGTTAAGACCATCAACAGCATACGTTTGCGCACTGCGGATAGTATTTTCCGCAGCGCGCAAAAGCACGCCGTGGATAATTTATGACTTTCAACAACTTTTAATTGTGCAGCGCGCAATGCGCGCTGCGAAAAGTGAATTTGCGTACTGCGAAAAGCCATTTTTGTTGTAGTGAGAGGGAGAGGAAGAGTCGTCTTTCTCTTATATATATGCGTCCAAGCCAAAGAAGAAAAAAAGGGGGAGTTTTACGGGAGCTTGTTGTGTGCGAGGTTTGTGCAAAATCGGGTTCGTCCTATATGTGAAAGGTCTCTGTGCAAGGTTCGTCCGTGTGCACAAGATTATAAAAGGAGAACATCCATTAGAGAGGGATTTTGCTCATGGAATCTTGAAGAGCTTTCTAATTTGTTCGTAATAGTTCTTCCGACGGTAAATTATATATTCTTCAATATCTTCTCTGATCTTCTTCTTCGAGTATCACTGTGAGTTTTTCGTTTTGTATGAAAAGTGAAGATCAAAATCTACTATGGAAGATCACTATAAATTTTATAATTTTTATATTTATATATTTTTCATACTTTAGAACTATAAACAGTTCTATAACTATCAACATTTTCTTAGGAAGTTTGAATACAAACTCGTGGAAAATGAATAGATGCAAATAAAAGAATGGAAAAAATTCACAGAAAGTTTATTCTCTTTCCATGCATTTATTCAATTTTTTTCCAAATTTTTTATCCTTCAGGAAACAAATTCCATCGTGATTTACAATTGAAATCCTTTTTTTATATTATGCATTTTTTTTCTTATTACAATGGGTGAAAGTTCAATTTTTGAGGGACATATGAAACAAAAAACTCTTTCAATTTTCTAATTATATGGTAGTCGACTATATATTAACTCTATAATTTATCTTTGTTTACCTAAACTGAGGACTAACTATGAGACATGTAAGTATAATTATTTTTTACGATATATAGATTTATTAATTTTGATATGTATGAATAATCTGTTTGAAAAATTTATAAAATCAAATAAACTTAAATATATTTATTTGAGGAATATTGTTATGAATCAATAGGCCAACCAATGCACTACTTCTTCTTCAGTTCTTTGAGATGGATATTGATTCGTTAAAGTAAGTCCGTAAAAGGTGATGGTGCTCGTCTCCAATAATATTTTCGTTAATAGTAAATCATGGATGACTACTTATATTTGGAATAGTGGCAAAAGACGAATACTTGTTCTTGAAATAGTGATTACGCATGAGGAAAATATGTATCTCAATTTCACTGAAATTTGAATCCTAAACCTCAGGTCAGCAACATTATATGTACTAACTATTACACCGTCATGAGAGAACTTGATTCATTAACAAACGATGAATATACTCACTGCGAATAATCCGTCAACCCGTTGATTCATTAAAGCAAGCCCACAGTAGATCGTGGGGAGCGAAAGGGCTCTGATCTTCCTCCGCGCCATTAGCAGGCAGAAGGATGATTCTTCTGCAGAGGATGGGCGCTAGGCTCAAGTGGGATGAGGAGAAAGCTTGCTACAGAGAGAGATGTAGGTACGCATAATCGCACGAGAAGCATGAAATTGTGCGAATATTAAGGATGGTGATACTTTTTGGCTTTATATATCTGAGCAAATACACGTTCTGTAATCTTCCGCAGACAATGTGTGCGGTCTCAGGCACGCAATCCAAGCCTACTGGTTATCTATTATATTAAGTGTTAATGCCTGCATAGAGCTTATTTAATCTATTAAAAGGCGCATGTAAATCTTTTTCATTTCAATAAAAATATAATCAACCATAATATAATATGATATACTTATTTAGTTATAGGATGCGTTATTTTGATAAAAATTTAATTAATACTTTTTATTTACTTATCGTAATTATATTCGTTTCAATAGATAGTTTTTTTTTTTTATCGTAATATAGATACTTTATTTAGTCATATTAAATATTTAAATCTCTTTTTTAGGTCTGCAGTTCCATTCTGGCAATAGTACAGTGGGTGGACGGTGGGTATATGTATATATATTTGCTGTCTATATATGTATATATATATATATTTGCTGTCTTTATTGTATTTTATTAGCACAAAATCCAGGCCACGCACATTTAAATGCTATGTCGATTAAAGGGACCCAAAGACTATTACATTGCAACTGTATTTACGATTTATTTTCTGCAATCTACTCTTCCTCCTCCTCCTCCATGGTGTCCCGGATGCTTCTTCCTTTCGTCTCCGGCAAGCAAACCGTCGCCAGCCCACAGAACACGATCACCACCCCGAACACACCGAACGACACGAAGCTCAACCTCCTCCCCACAGCCACCAGCATCGGCGCGATCGCACCGCCGAGGACGATCGCCAGCCTGATCAACGACATCGCCGACCCCCTCACGCACGTTGGGAACAGCTCCACGCAGTAGATCAGCAGCACGTCGAACGCCGTGCACACGCTGAAGAAGGACGCCACCTCCGCGGCCATCCGCCACGCCTTCGCCTCCAAGAACACGCACGCTATGTTCAATGCTCCGCACGCCGCCGTGAACCCTAGCACCGACAGCCGCCGGTCGGTTACTCCGACGATGACCAAAGCGGCCAGCGCGGAAGGCACCTCCGCCACCGCGTTGAGCGCGGTGCTCAGATAGATGTCCGTCCCCAGGTTGCCGGCGTTCAGAGGCATGCCGGTGTACACCATGCCGATTCCGAAGCCGGCAATCATCGACGCGATTAGACGCTGGGAGGCCCATTTTCTATCCCAAATGATTTTGATCGTCGAGAAGTTTGACCTGCTCTTGCTCGCATCGGCATCGATTTTGTTGGCGCCCTGCACTGAGAGCCATCGCGGGGATTCGTTGATGAAGAAGCAAAGTAAAACAGAGTAGCAAGCGCAAGGAACAGAGGTCCACAAGTAGAGCGTCCTCCAAGATGACGCGAGGTTGACGTAGGCGATCGCCGGCAAAGACAGGAAGCCCAAAGTGAAAAACAAGAAACCGACGATGCTGACCTTGTCGCGCCACCGACCGGCGACGGTCTCCGAAACGAGGATTAGTGCGGTGGTGCAGACGGTGAACCTGCCAAAGCCGCAGAGGAATCTGAGCGCAGAATAGGTCCACACGTCGGGGGCGAGTGCTGTGAGGACGCCGGCGAGTGACATAGTCAGGCAGGATAGTAAAAGCGTATTCTTGCGGCCGAGCGCAGAGTCAGAGAGCGTGGAGAGGAGGATGACCCCGGCGAGGCTTCCGGCGAAGAAGGCAGAGGCGGGAAGGCCCACGACGGTCGGACTCGCGCACTCGAGGGACCACTCGGAGATCATCGATGCGTGCGCGGGGAAGTCCCAGGCCCACGACCCGGGAGGGAGGCTGCAAGGGGTGGCCGCAGAAAAGCAGGAGGAGGCGCCGCTACTATCCCCACTGGTGCAGTGCCATGCAGGGTCTGCATCGGAGAAGATGTTGACGAAGGAAAGCTGCGCGTCGAAGGTCCACGCTAGGGAGACGAAGAGCAAGTGGATGAACTGGGAAATGAGGTTGCCGCTGCTGCCATCGTGGTCATTAGAGGAGAACGACATAGTCGGCTCTTTTAGATCTCCGTTTTGGATCTCGTCGGAGTTGATGGGAAGAAGTGGCTCAGAGTTGGTCATAGTGTTTCACGATGGGGGAGGAGGAAGGGCAAGATGAACACGAGGAAAGCTGATATGTAGTCGAATTAATAAATAGGCCACAATTATCTAATTTGAAGATTTTTTTTAGATTTTAAGAAAAAATATATCGAATTGAAAGATTTTTCATAAGAAATTGCGGTTCTTAAATGGAACACCGCGCGTATCACGAGGAATCCGTACACAGCCGTCCAGACGAGGGCTATCTCTCTCCATACCATTCAGTTCGGATCTCCGGACCCTTTGTCTTGGTTTTATCTGATCCGTCCTTAATTGGCACATTGAATTAAGGTTGAAATCTGATTCTGATGTCTCTCGAGTTAACATATCTATTTAAATTATAGTTTCGATTGAAATAGACCGCCAGAATTCGTCAACGGTGGATAGGCCATCAGCGATAGGTAGACCCTCCCCTGTTCGAAGTCCGGCAGCCCGTCTCTCTCCGACTGTTTATCCCGACTTAAATTACAAATTAAATATAAATAAAAATTTAAGATAAATTATAACTAATTACGGTGGGATTCCGCTACAATTCAATGTGACAATTACGGATGAAATCAGAAGAGAACAGCTCTCAATAGCCTCAAGTGAAAAAGATCAATTATGAAAAAGTGTTGAACATCTTGTTTGTCACGTATGATTTTATGATAGAGAGGTCTAGGATTTAATTCTCAGGGTATCATTGTCAGTTGTGTATTTATATTTATTTTCCTTTATATTCGTGAAATCGGCTTTAGGCGTCGTTGATGTGATAATTTCATATATATTTTTTTTAATGAAAAAGTGTTGAACAATCTTACTTATTTAAATTTATTATCAAATATAAATAATAATATTATTTAAATTTAAAATTTAGACTTATTTGATTTGTCGAATTGAGTTTAATTTGCTATCAGACTAGGCTAAGTAGGTCGAGCAGTAGGAGAGAGTCGAGCTATCTGGTATAATTGAGGTGCTTAGAAAACTTAAGATGGTAGGACCGACCATAGGAAGACTGAGTTGTGAGGAAGGCCAAACTGGGCTGGAAGGTTGAGTTATTAAGAAGCTCGAGCTGCTTAGGAAGGACAAATTATACGGAAAGTTGGGTTACCTTGGAAGGTCAAGCTATCTAGAAAGGTCAAATTGTATAGGAAGACTGAACTGCTAAGTTGGATGAGCTGTTAAGTTGTTGATGTCAGGATCTCTGAGTATAAAAATAATACAAGCGTAGAATAATAAGATCCTATTTTCATACGAAAGAAACGTATACTAATTGAATTGAGAATTTTTTCTTTATTACTTAAATACAAACTCCTGATAGTAACTTTATCCTCGGTAGATCTTAGCACGATCAAGTAATCACACCTCTTTGGATATCCACACGAACACATTCCGTTCGTCACACGAACTCATAAACTTGGAAAAGAAGAACCACTTAAGGTTGTGCTAGCAACCTACAAAGGGGGTCTCGACCAAGGAGGAAGAAGGAGAAGACAAGCAAAAAGTCCAAGTGTCATTCTCGAAAATGAATAAAAAAAATCCTTTTTATATTTAGAGGTGTAAATGAACCAAGCCGCTCGTGAGCTATTCGAAGCTCGATTCGATAAAAGCTCGTTTGAACTCGTTTAATGAGGCTCGTTAAGATAAACAAACCAAGCTCAAGCTTCACAATACTCGGCTCGTTAGCTCGTGAACACGTTCGTTAAGCT
>JBBMJZ010000754.1:0-12149 GCA_037833815.1 Zingiber zerumbet | reverse complement strand
TTTGCTCTTGGGCTCTACCCAAAAGGCCTCATACCAATAGAGATATCTTTCTCTTATAAACTCATGATCTTTTCCATGTGTTTTCAATGTGGGACTATATTTGCAACATTGCAACCCCAACAGTATGGCCCGAATGCCCTTAAGAATTGGAGGCACGGTGTATGACCTCAATGCCTTGGAGAGTTGGAGGCACGATGTATGACCCTAATGTCCTAGAGAGCTGGATACACGGTGTATGACCCGAATGCCATGGAAAGCTAGAGACACGGTGTATAACTCGAATGCCTTGGAGAGCTGGAGGCATCGTGCATTTACTAAGAAAATGCTTCTCTATTTGCTCTCAAGTAAAGATACTTCATGATGTAAGTAAATAGAACCAATCACTTGCTAGTAAGAGAAAAACTAAATCTCATTAATCTTATTGCATTTTTGGGAACATCATTCCACTTTACTATATTACAATAGTTTAGATAACGATCTAGGTGCTGATACGAGTCCTCTTGAAGCGTGTCCCCAAACTGTTACTGTTGGATGATACAGATTAATCTGGGTTTTAATTCAAAATCACTAGCCTTGATCAGGGTCTAATAATACAAGATCTTGAAGCCTGGGATATAGGTGCTAAGAAATCCTTCAGGAGGCCGACACTATTAACTAACCTCATGGCTTTCACTTAATCATTTTCCAAGTTTCTAAAAGGAAAAGTAAAATTTAATAGGAAGTGGAAGTTTCAAACCAAATGTATCATGAAAAACAAGTGCAAAGTAAAAAATAAAGTAAATAACAAGAACAAGAAATGAAAATAAAAAAAAAGGTCTAATCCAATTAGTCTGATATTTAGCTAATATCAATTTATGCCAGTATCTGGTAACAATGCCAAAAACTTGATGTATGATAAATCCACAGTGAACAAAAGTGTCGTCAAGTAATAATAAGATCGAATCCATAGGGTCAGAGGATTGTGTTCTCTTTTCAGTTCATCCCTAAATCCTTATGGGATACAAATCTTGTACTTTTAACATCAAGATCGGGTTAAAATAGTAGAATCATACTACAATCCAATACATCATTGAAACAAGATAATAAAACATGCATAGATTTAAGATTAGTGTCTACATCACATAGATGCTACTTCCTAATCCTAGAATCCAAAAAATTATCCTATAAATGAGGGGTTACAACCAAAAAACATGATTAAACAATCTCAATCAAACAGTTTCAAATTCAGAGAAAATAGAGAAGGGAAAGAAATGCTCAAGTTGCTTGATGAATCATCCTCTTAGCTGCTCCTGATGGCTTGAAGTGTAGATGACTCTGAAATGATTCAAAGATTCTTCCTTCTCCTCATTGGGGGTCGTTGGATGACCCCTGATCGAGACCCCAATCTGATTGGGTGAATCCCCTTTTATAGGCACTGGAAATGGTTGCTTGACACGGGTCGTGTCATTGGGCACAGGCACCCGTGTTGGGCGCTGAGACTCAGCTCTCACAACCACATCCATGCCGCTCAACATGGGTTCCCATGGTGAGGCGACCGAATGTGGTATGCCCCATGCCGCTATACACAGATAGGTTGTGGCAGGGAAGCAGAACATGCCACGGGTCGTGCCACTGGGCACGACCGCTCGTGGCGAGGTAGCCAAACTTGCCACAGGTTGTGCCACTAGGCACAACTGCCCGTGTCAGGGTAGCCAAACCTACCACGGGTTGTGCCACTAGGCATGATCACCCATGGCAGGGTAAGGCTTCTTTGCTTAGTCTTTTTGCTCCCCGTTTCACTCCAATCTTCACTCCTGTCATTTAAAATATACGAGAGTAGTATCTAGGAATAATAAAATATAAAAATGAAGCATAAAGTCATATTATCTCAATTCATGCATGCAAAAGTGGATTGAATGTAGTGTGAAAATACAATGAAAACCCCTATATACTTCACACTTATCAGATAACCTTTAGCAATAAGATGAACTTTGTATCATTCGATAGATCCATCAAATTTAGTTTTCATCTTATATACTCAACGAGAATTAATGGTATATTTTCCTGATGGCAATGGTACCAAATCCCATGTAAGAGTTCCCTAGCCATAACATTTTCCAGAGTGGGTTACAAATAGCTTCTCTATAGGATACAAACTTAGAAAGGCAATAAATAGATGCACCAAATGAAATAAAAGAATGAGAATAACAAGAGTAAGTAAAATATGGTAGTTTAGTAGATTTACAAACATCGGTGAACTGATGATGGTGGAGAGAAGAATCATCTACAATCTTAGGAGATGATTGAGTAGTGGTAGAAGAAAGAGCATATGGAGCGGATGTCTCGGGAACCAAAGTAGTAGACTCAATTGAGCTACCAGTAGGGATTGTCAGTGAAGGTTCCTTAGTGTCGGTATTAAAAAGATCAATGTAAAATAGATCGTACTTTATAATATTATGCGAACTAGCCAGAATAGAAAAAATTGTAATATGCTCAAAAAATACAACATGATGAGAGACATACAATTTTTGTCTAACAGGAGCAAAGCAATGAGATCCTTTCTAACCAACACCATAATCCAAAAGGACACACATAGCTCGACATGCGGATGAAGCAAGTACAACCAAAAATACGCAAAGAAGAACAGACAAGAGCATGCCCATACAATTTTTCAAAAGGTGACAAACTTGAATTTTGTGAAGTTAGAATTCTATTAATAATGTGAGCAATAGTAAGAATTACTTCTCCTAAAAAAGCACTAGGAACACTGGTAGATAAAAAAATAAATGAGTTATTTCAATAAGATGCCTATATTTTTGTTCAACCACACCATTCTGTTTAAGAGTATCTATACACGAGATTTGATGAATAGTTTTATCAGAAGCAAGTAAATATGAAAAATAATTTAAAGTGTATTCATCCTCCAATTCACAATGAAAGCACTTTATGACACTAGACTATTGAGTTTTCACAAAAACTTTAAAATTATTCCAAATTGTAAGATAATCAGAATTGTGTTTTATAAGATAAACCTAAGAGTAACGATTGTAATTATCAATAAATGAAACTTAAAACCTTGACCCCTCCTTTTGTAGGAATAGGAGAGAGTCCCAACACATCATAATGGATAAAATCAAATGAAGCAGATGAAAAAAGAAAGACTTTTAGAAAATAGTAAGGTAGAAAATTTGGCTAGTTTATAACGACTATAATAAAAAATATCAAAACTTTTAAAATATCCTAACACTCCCGTAAAAACTAAAAACTATAAATGAGACGCTGAAACATGACCTAAATGAGAGTGTCACAAATAAAAATCAGAAGATGAATGACTCAAACAAAAAGATGTTAAATTCACACTTAAAGCTACAACATTTGCTACTTTGAGTTGATCCAAAATATAGAGTCCTCCTTACCTATGGCTTATTTCAATCAATCTCTGAGATTGCATATCCTGAACATAATAATTAGATGAAGAAAAAGAAAGTAGGTATCCAGACTCACATATTTGACTAACAAAAATAAGATTTAAAGTAAGACTTGGAATATAATAAATATCAGTAAAAGATAAACAAGACGTAACAGTTGAACTAACACATACTAATGACATAGAAATACTATTACCGGTCACAATAAATATAGATGAACTAGGAGAAAAAGAAATCAAAAATGATAAATTAGATGACATATGATGGGAGACACCAAAGTCCAAAACTTACAAGGATAAAAATATACATGAAATATCAGACAATGACAAACTTGTATAAGAGGAAGCCGACACCATGTAGTTAAGTGTATAAATCAAAAGAGAGAAAACTAGGGCTTGCTTTATTATTATCATCAAACTTAATGAAAAGTTACATAATAAGATACTTATATAGTTAGGTTAAATATCAAGAAAAAGACTAATATATCCTTAATAGCTAATAAATAGAAAAACATAATAATAATAATATAATTTAACACCTTTTCATCGGAGGCAAGACCAAGTGCTGAAGCTAACACTTTTAGCAAACACATTTAAGATATACATGATGTCAAATGGAAAATTGTTCTAAGAAATGAAAGATATAAAACTCATGTTAATTTGAAAAGAAAGTTTATTGAATTTAAGGCAATATGGTTATGATTCTTATAAGGCTAGAACGATATCCAAAAGGGGTTTATAAGAAACTTCATTCAAGGAATGTTGTGCCCTATAATTTTTTTTTTTTAAAAAAAAATTAACTCTAATGCTTATGTCCTTGATCTACCAATAAACATGGATATTAGTAATATCTTTAACATTGAGGATCTCACTTTATATTTTGAACACAAAGATGTTATGGCAAGTAACGCACATAATGCTCGTTTGCCATCAATTCAAATATTGAAAGAAGACATTGAAGTAATTGACCATCAGATTGTGTTTGAAAATGGAAGCGGTTATCAAAAGTATCATATCAAATGAAAGACATAACTCCTTTCTGAATGCACATGAATTACTAATGATCAATTTCGACAGCTAAATCGAGACTTTTATGACAAATGCCAAGCTTTTAACTCATCAGGGATGAGTTTTTCTCACTTGGGAGGAGTTGATGGAGACAAGTAACAAACTCCATTAAAAACCTATAAATATAGAAATAAATATTCTAAAGCTCCACTATTAATTTATCATGTCTTGTAAAATAATAAATCTACTTAGAAAATGGTATAAAGTTTATCAATTTCAAATGGTTAAAGTCAAAAGTCACAAGCCAATATTAAATGACCAACAATTTCAATATGCCTGAAAAATTATAGCATTTTTATAAACCTTTTTATATTTTCTATATGTCTTTATGAGTCTAGCATTTATATCTCGTATGTTTTTTATGAGTCCTAGTATAAATATATGTACTACTGTAATACTGGGATATAAAATAGATATTAAAGTTTTGAGAATTATTTTAGATTATGTGATACAATTTCCTTATGATGTGATACCTAGGGATCCTTAAGCATGATACTTAAATTTCTACAATCTTGACAATCTTTTTACCACTTTATTCCATATTTTACTCCCCAAATCTCCTAACACTCAATCGGCTACATCACACTTTCTTTCAGTTAATCATAAATCATTTGCAAGACAATGGTTGACATTAAATTAGTATAGGTGGTAGAATGACTGAAATTATACCATTAGGATTGTAACTTGTACTATGCAAAAAAGATAACTACCTGACTATTCATCGTGATGGAAGAAACCCAAGGTACATGTACTAAGGGAAAAACTTCTCCTATCCTCTAGCCAGACACTTAGTGGTTGGTTATAAATTGATCCTATAATTTACCTTCCTTTATATAATTTGGAGATAGATTGTGAGGGACGTCTGAGATGAGCGTAATCATCTTTTGTTACAATAATAGAAGAAGCCCAGTGTAGACTAATGGCTATGATCAATTTCCAACGGGCACATGTCCTTGGAGAAAAACTTCTTCCACCTCCTAACCACTTCGCAGTCAATATAAACTGATTTTATAATTTACTTCCTTAACATAATCTATGAACGGACTATAAAGGCCTGGAAGGAAAATCACTATTTCACAAAAGAAGCTATGGCTTGTGCCAAAATAATCTTCCCAAGAGACAAAACATATATTAATCTTCTCAAATACACTTGAAGTTGGTGATACTTGGCAGTATAATATTGTTTCCTTTGACAGCATAAAGGGGACTTCAACCATCTCATATTTCATGACAAAAGCGAAATAAAGATAGACAAAAGAAGAAACGTTAAATGTTCTACTTGTTAATCCTCATTGCTTTCCCCCTCACCACCAGCTGGCAATCAAGTGAAAAATAGAAACAATGCCAAGGTGGCCACCAGCCTAAGCAAATTAACTAGTGCTTGTATATAATTGGAACCCCTCGCACCAGAAATACCAAAACTTTTTTTCGACAACACCACGAATACCATATTAACTTCCATTTAGGCTCCCACCTCAGTCACCTCCCCTTCCCAATTGGCAAAATATTAAGTGGAGGCCATCTCAGGACCCAACACTCGGTCATCAACAAGATTACCGTTTCTAAAATGTGTTAGGATGAGATTACTGTTAAGGCATAGCGAGACAGTACCAGGGGTTGTGCATAAATAGACGATATATATAGCAGCAGAGATCATGGAGTTCATGTGAGCAAAATTTTCTCAAAGCTTTTTCAAATTTTATATTTACCAAGGGCAATGTGTGCGTGCGTGTTCTCCATGTATGTTTGCAACTCTATGAACAAAAATATATAACATGAAGGAGAACTATGGACCACCACTCATAAACACACACACATATAGCTCAGGCGATCATGGTGCTGGCTTTATACATATATATTTGCCATATATGTATGAAGTAGTCATTAATGCAATGCCATTTAATGCAGCCTCTTGAGCACTCCATCTAGAATAACTTGGGTTAGGCACTTGCACTGGCAAACCACTCATTGTGGGAGATAATCCAACAAGAAGGAATAAAGAATATATAAGGGCCCAGAAACCAAATCCAGAGAAAAAAGAGCTCCGATCAATCAAGTAATGCCCATTAAACCTCGAAGAGGCAAAGGATGAGCGATTGATAGGAAGGAAGAGAATAAGTATAATATCCCAATCAATTGAGCAATAGAAAAGGCTGTGAGCGAGCTTTATAAACCGATTTTCTATACACGGTTCGAGGTAAGTAAACTGTGTGCTTTCTTTCGTTATCATATTATTCCAATTAAAGCACCTTTGGGGTTTGGGTGTTATGTGATAAGACATAAATCTAAAGATTGATCAAGTCATGGACCTAAAGAAAAAAAGGGGGAAAAAAGATAGGAAAAACTGAATCAAAGACAATGGCGTGAACTGTCCGTGTGATGATGATATTACTGCCCTGCATTAATGCCTTTTTCCGAGGGGAAACGAAAACAATGGCGTGAAAGGGACAACAGGCCTAAATAATGTGAAGCCTTCTCTTGCAGCCGCACGATCTGGCAAGTTTGATCGTGCGATTGTAAGTTGGAGTGGGTTTATTCTCTCAAGCGCGCGCTCTCGCTCTCTCTCTCTTGACCGTCAGCTCCTTCGGAAGCTTTTGGTACAAGATAAGAACAGAATAGAGACTGGATACCGCTATATGGTCCCTTTTCGTTCCTTGCTGAAAGAAAGAAAACAAAGGAGAATATCTCCTCCATGTTCTTATTAGCAACAATGTCGAATTCCACCTCCATCTCCGAAGAAGCGAGTGTTTCCTGTGAGACCAAAGTGCTCTATGACCCCTTCAGCTTGAGCTCTTTGCTTACATCCCAACAGCAAAACCAGCAATTGCCACCGCCGAAGGCCAAGAAGAAGAGAAATCAACCAGGGAATCCAGGTACGTACGACCCTTAGCGGAATTAAACTAACTGCCTTAGTTAGCTTGTTCTTGTTTGTTCTTAAATTGTTCCCTTGATTTTTCGAAGACCCAGACGCTGAAGTCGTGGCCTTGTCACCAAAAACACTGATGGCCACCAATAGGTTCATTTGTGAGATATGTAACAAGGGTTTCCAAAGGGATCAGAACCTGCAGCTGCATAGGAGGGGTCACAACCTGCCTTGGAAGCTGAGGCAGAGAGGCAGCAAGGAAGGAACTACAAGGAAGAGGGTGTACGTGTGCCCAGACCCGTCCTGTGTGCATCACCATCCTTCTAGGGCTCTCGGAGACCTTACAGGGATCAAGAAGCACTTCTCCAGGAAACACGGAGAGAAGAAGTGGAAATGCGACAAGTGCTCGAAGAGATACGCTGTGCACTCCGATTGGAAAGCCCATGTGAAGGCGTGTGGAACAAGGGAGTACAGATGCGACTGCGGCACTCTCTTCGCAAGGTTTGTCGATGTCACGATGATCTTCTTACTAATTATATATCACGCATGAACTTTCTTTGTTAAACTGCGTTGCATCATCTGTTAATCATAGTTTGAATATATAAAATAAGGTCTCTTAGCTTCTTATGATTAATATTCTGAGACTAAATGCGTACAGATAAATTATACAATGACTTCTTTCAAACTGGTACTGCAAGTATTTTAATTTTGAGTAGTGGATCTTGTTGTACAAATATTATGCATGGTTTAATTCGGCTGACAAATATGTAGGATATTTGTTCATTGACAACCATAAATGTACTTGCTTTTTTTTTTTAGTTGCACTGATAAAGTTTCTGTAAGGCTGCAAAACTATCAAACTATAGTTTCTGAATGGTCAACTGCGCTCGTTGTTCGATGTTGATTAAACAAGGTGGCCGAATGCGTGAGAACTCGTCTAGTATAGTGCAGTGTTCGTAGAAGAAAAGCCATAAAATATTTCAATGGTACTCTACGGCTACGCAAGAACACATCACGAGAGTAAAAATAGGCTTCTGACTTGATAATTAAACGGAACAACAAAATGAAGGGCGAGAGGGAAAAAGTTATACATAGAAAAAGAAATGAAAGTGTTTTAGCTAATTTTGGATCTACACATAATTAAATCAAATCATGATGTACCTGGCTGTTATTGCATTTTTCATTTCCTTATGTTTGAGGGAGAAAAAGTAGGATAATCCACTTCAGGTAGAAAATCAAATAACATTTTCAAGAGTCATATGTAACTTCCTCCAGCATTTTCAAGAGAAAGTTTTCTCTGAACAATACTGACAGCACAGAAAACCACAAAGGTAAGGTAAATTATCCACTTTTTCGAGTAAGAAATGATGCCACAATTTATTCAAATTGAAGAATTAATCAGGAATTTTTGTGCAGCTAAAATACATTTAATTTATATCAAAAAGCAGGCATTCAAGCATCATTAATTAACTATGGTTTATGCATGCAGGAAGGATAGCTTCATCACGCACCGGGCCTTCTGCGACGCCTTAGCTGAAGAAAGTTCACGACTCATGGCCGCCTCCGCCGCCGCGACCACATTCCCTCCACTTCACCACCCTCATCATTTCCTCGCCTCATCTTCCTCCTGCTGGGATCCCTTTTCAGCTTCTGACCCTAACTTCATACTAAACCCCACCCCAGACTGCACTCAGTTAGGATCAGGTAACTTGGAGCTCAAGCCTGAACTTAACTTTCCCAATTCTCTCCTCCACCACCTTCCCCCCACCGGAACCGCCTCATCACCTCATCTCTCTGCCACTGAGCTACTCCAGAGGGCCACGGCTATGGGTTCTATAAATATCAGAAACGCCTTAAGTGGCCTGGCTTACAGTACCGGTGCAACCGGAGGCATTTACGATGACCTCACGATGTGGCAAAAGGCCGGCGATCGTTGGACCAGGGACTTCCTCGGTGTAGCAGCCGGAGAGGCTCCTGGAAATGAATTATTAATGGATTTGGTGACTGCTTCGCCGGTGAGTGACCAGAGCAAGCAGATCTCCATGTTGCCCCCGGTGACCGGGACATGGAACTGATCAGTCTACGTATTAATCCATGTCTAATTAGTTTTCTTTACAATTTCTGTCATGAATGTCGAATTGGCTTCCCCTCAATAATCACTACCATCATGCATGAATGTGGGTTTAATTCATTATTTCAATTCAGTGGGTTGATGTAAGAAAGAGGAACGTGGAAAGGAGAGCCAAAAGGCTCTTGAATTGTCCCGTCGTATAAAGCATTAGAAATGGTGGCAAATGCGTAAGAGAAAAAGAGTGCAGACTAAAGAAGAAAAGTTGAGATAAAAGGTCAACGCGTGAATAAGTGGATCCACCAGTCTTTTTCATGTTCTTCTTTCTCGATCTGGGAGGCCAGTCTTATATATTGGGATTAGAGGCCAGCAGCTTTTTGCAATTTTTTTTTCGTTTTTTATGATCGAATTATAAATTGTAATGGCAACTCTTCTTCCATAGAGCGCACCTTTAAAATTTCAAATTGTGCACGCTTTTGTGTTTGGTAAAAAGCCTATAGTGTTTTTTTTTTTTAATTTGAGTGAGATAAGAGCATGGCTAAACTCTTGAAAATGATTTAGTGATTTTCCATTTCCGTTCTCACTTATCTAGGTCCACAAGGTGTCGATCAAAATATTATTTTGCACGCAGAAGAAGATTTAAAAATCTTGGAATATTCACTATGACTCTGTTTAGTACTTCCACCTAAAATCTGGTTTATATTTCCTTAAGAATTATGGGTATGGAATATCTCGTGTCAGGTGTCTTAATCCCTCCTTGCATATACTGTTTTTGCTGGCGATTTCATACCCCGTGTTACTTTCCTGGGCCACGGCCACCGAAACTATGGTTTCATCTTTTGCCACTGAATGGAGTGTAGTTACCAATGAATGGATAGTGTAACACAGGCATGTGCATTAGTGTTCCTTCAAAAACTTTATGATATTGTAATTCAACAGTCCCCTCTTGCAACCATCCTGAAGAAAGAAGAAATTGACGTTTAATCTTATGCTTAGTTCATTGGTATAAATGATAAAAATGGAGAAGGTATGTGATTCTTTCCTACCACTATGTAATTACAATATTGACATGGCTGGACTCTTTCTTACCATTAACCTTCTTTTCTTCCCGAGAAAAAATGGTCGAGAGTCAAATTCTTTTATTTGGAGGTGGACACACTCCACTTAAGATGTTAGGTAGTGGCCACTGATCAGATATTCTTGCTGTACTACAGATAACTTCCAGCTTTTCGTCAAATTTGTAATTTGATTCAGCAGTTCATTACGATGTATAAGAAAGCATGCGTTCTTCGCCTTTAACCTTTGTTCTTTTGTTCAGTATGAAATGAGCAAACTAAAGGAGACCTTCAATTGTGATAATTCACCGAAATTGCATTCCCTTTCGACCAAAAACTTCATTTCTAGCCGACCCACGTAGTTGGATCAAAACATGCATGACGTCGGTTGATAATTAGAAGCACCGCCGATATCAAATGAAAATAGAGGGTAAATCTTATTCACCTCTCTTTTTTATGTGAGATGATAAAGAATGGAGAGTAACCTTCAGATGATAAAGAATAACCAAAAGCTTTGGGAAAGAAATTGGGAAGGATCCAGTACAGTACATGCCATTTGCCTGAAAGAAAAGTCTGCTAGGTCGCCCTTTTTGTTTCTTTATCACTTTGCTTTTCACAAGCAGACAGCAAAAGCTCTCAAGTCTGAACTCTAAAGCGATTGCATGCTCCCCTTGGGTAGCCTCATCTCTTAGCTCATTTTACGTCTCTTTTCCCTCTTTTTGAAAACGCTAGTGCTAATCAACTTGCTATGTAAAACAGGGTCATTGAAGAAGGCCATAGTTTTTTATTTCAACTCAAGTGAACAAGAAAAAGATAATGATAACTTCTCGCCTCTCGGTGCCCAACTACAATGACAATAAAATAAGTCATCGCAGTAGAAATCTCACCTCGATGTAAAGGAAGAACCCACTAACAATGAGATAAGATCCCACGTCAAGCTGAAGTTTGATTTCAATACAAGGATTCCAAGAACCCGCATAAGTTCTTGTTCTAAGCATGAGGAAGGACATCAAGTGAATAAGAAGTCGAAGGTGTCTTGATACTTGCCACGAGATTGCTCAATGACAGAAGTGCTGCTCATTGTGGAAGAAAAAGCCATTTACATGCTTCAGATCATTGCACCGTTGCAGATGATAACAATATCATTGGAAATATTTGTTTGCTATTGAAAAAATCATCATTAAGGTTGTTGCAAAGTTTATTACCAAACCAGTCTAAGAATGTCGACGAACGATCTACCGGTACGAATAGGCATAGAAGCTGCCTTCGTCGCCAATCATCTGGTGACAACGAGTATTGGTGGAAAGATCTGCTAGAGCCTACATAGAAGAAGATGAAAGAAAGAGGGTTAAAATGATGGCTAGAGGATTTCCCGTTGTTGGGTGCTACTTTGGAATTCCGTTCTGCTTCCCCTGTATAAAAATTTGTATAAGCACAGAACTTTTCCTAACAACCCATGTGTTCTTTAGAAGTTAAACTTGGATTGGAAACAAAACTTGACATTTTTAATCTAAGTTTAACTCATGTGTTCTTCAAAAGTTAAACCAATTTATAGAAGTTGATTAAATATCTATTTCAAGGATTGGCTTCTAGGTCATAGCGAGGCACTCGGCCTTCTTGGGTATGGGATCATCCACCACTTCCTAGACAAAGCCTTTCAAAGAAATTAAATATTTAAACTCCTTACAG
>JBBMJZ010000701.1:0-12151 GCA_037833815.1 Zingiber zerumbet | reverse complement strand
ATGATGTAAAGACCAACACCACCTTGGTGTTGGTTTGTAGAAACCAGCACCAAGGTGGTGTTGATTTTGACAAACCAGCACCAAGGTGGTGTTAATTTTGACAAACTAGCACCATCTGGTGCTAGTTTGATGGTGCCAGCATCACCTTGGTGCTGTTTTTTACAAATCATCGCCACCTTGGTGTTGTTTTATACAAATCAGCACCAAGGTGGACAGTACTTGTTTGGTGGTGCCAACACCACCTTGGTGTTGGTTTGTAGAAATCAGCATCACCTTGCATGTAATTAAAGAAGATAGAAGAGTCATCTCGAGACGGACAGTTGACTAGCGCATGATGATGTTGCCACCATGAGATCTAAGGGTCAAATTTCTACTAGTAATCGGGTGCCTACCCTTCCCCATGCGTTATTCAACTACCCAAGCTAGTAGTCACCAATGATTTACCTCTTCCATGTTTATCTGGGGGCTAGCGGAGGCGCTGGGGGCGAGTAAATGACATTTTGTCACCAAAGGAAAGAGAAGAGAGTTGTTACATGTAGATGAGAGTGATTAAAAAAAAATAGAATTTGGCCGCGTCAGGTGCCCACGTCGAACGTCGCTCTTGGTCGCTCGCATAAGGATATATATATATATAGAGAGAGAGAGAGAGAGAGAGATTAAAAACATAAATTTTGTCCACACCATATGTCCATGTTGAATGTCACTCTTGGTCACTCACGTATATAAGAGTGTATTTCCATGACTGAGATGACTCGAAGTGCTTAGAATCACTAGGAGTGCCCTGAATGAATCGGGGCACCCCCAGTGATTCCCCGAGTCGTCTCAGTCACGAAAATACAACACGGAAATGAGTCAGGGAGCATATCATCTAGGAGTTTGATATGCCTAGGGGTGGGGAAAAATACTGAATTTTTGGTATATCGCACTTACCATATCAATATATACCAAAATATGTCTATATTTCGGTATAGTATTATACTTACCAAATTTTTCGATATCGGTATTGATATGAGATTTTGTATTTCAATACAGTATATATCATACCAATAGTAAAATTTTAAGCTAAATGGTATGAAATTTATACCATACCGAAATTTCAATATATCAAAAATTTAATATACTAAAATTTTGATACGGTATCGATATGAATTTTCTAATATCAAAATTTTCAATACAATACCCCATTTCGATATTGATATACCATATTAAATCATCCCTAGATATACGACAAACCTTACATCGTACACTCCGTATACACCTAATTTTTTTTACTTAATACTATGACTGAACCTCTAAACACTAAAATTAAAATCTAAGTAGCCTAACTTAAAATATTACATATGTATTTATTTCTATATAGTTTTAGAGCTTTAGGAATTTTTTTCTCTTTTTCTACCGATGGATTAATCAAGTCTGTTTTCCTCCACCACACTATTTTTTAGTTGACATTACAGATCCACCTTATGTTGATTAATTCTAAGATTCGGTCCTATCATTGACCATCAGGTTAGGATAAATTGAAAAAACACTTAACTATCAGTCCAATTTTCTTAGGTCAATTATCTATTAAAAAAATCATCTGTTAATTCACTAAAACTAGGATTCAATTCTTAAAAGCTATGATTCAATTCTTAAATGTATGAAAAACTGAAAAGCGACTCTGCACCATTACCTGAAGCATGGTAGATGATGAGGCTGTTCCTTGTATCTCATTATTAATTAATACTTCATTTCCTCCATGCAAAGGAACCATTTTTAGATGCAATTGTAGACTAGCAATCCAGAAGGTTTTAGATTAAAATAAACAAATAAACAAAAACACCCACGGATTCAATTTGTAGAATTCAAGATATATGGTGGCAATTACAAGTTTGATCGTGAAATCTGATGCTAACAAGTGTTCAGTAACTAAAGCGAAGGATGCTCACGTTAATATGCTCA
This sequence comes from Zingiber zerumbet, assembly GCA_037833815.1. Taxonomy (NCBI): domain Eukaryota; kingdom Viridiplantae; phylum Streptophyta; class Magnoliopsida; order Zingiberales; family Zingiberaceae; genus Zingiber; species Zingiber zerumbet. The sequence goes on along the minus strand of JBBMJZ010000701.1, from coordinate 10,210 downwards.
AGCGTGATTCACTTCTATAAGATGAAATAATTTGTGGCACTTGAAAGAAAGAAGCTGGCAAGCCATCAATACTCTTGCAACTTAATGTTATTCCTTTGCTTCTGGTTTAGACACTTGTTTCCGATTAGCCTGTCGTATGGACCGTGGAACAAATGCAAAGCCTCGAGCATGACGATGGCCAAAGCTTATGCTTGAAGGGGAAGACTCAGAAGTGCTCAGGTTTGATACAGCAGCAATAAGATCATTCACACTCTCCTCGACTTCCATTTCTGTTTCCCTCTGCTCGGTATTAGTTAGCTTACGGGGTCGATACTTTTGGGAAACTCGTTTCGACTTTGTTGTATCGATCTCCATGTCAGTATCCTTTGATGCTTCCTTTGAATGGCTAGCATGCCTGCGCTGATATCTATGACGCTGGTGCTTAGAAGGACGAGCTTTCTTGTAAAATTCAAATGAAGTAGGAAATTTGTGTTTGTCGACGAGATGTTGTTGTCTGCTCTTGTAGCTCTTCAACTTCACTCCACATCCGTCGACCAGGCATTCATACTGGTTCACACACGACATCATAACCTCAAACAAAGTCGTATAAATGGGAACGGAAGCATCAAGCAAATTCATCACAACAAGAAGATGACCCAATAACAATAAGTTTGATATGGTTCCAAAAAAGAGAAGAAATTTCAGAAGGGAAAGAAGACCGACTAAAGAAGTTTCAACATCTATTCGAAAGACAGGATAATGGAAAAGAGACAACCTGTAGATTGCAATCAACAGAGACTGATAAAACTATTGCAAAAAAAAATGGACTGTGACTACCAAAATCTACTCAGAGCAAAGAATATTGGGAAAAGACTAAATTCTAGTCATTTTAGTTAAGAGAGATGAAGTAAAAATTCAGTATTGACTTGAAGAGAAGAAAGAAATAGGAAAAAAAACATACAATAGCTAATTTGATCTTAAATCATGCACAATATACCAAAAGATAAAGGTGAAACAAAGAATTTGCCAGTAAGATGACATGATGCAAAAAGGAGAAAAGACTACTTCTAGTCATTTTACTCAAGAGACAAAAGTAAAAAATTCAGTATCAACTTAAAGAGAAGAAAGTAGGAAAACGCATACAAACTAATTTCATCTTAAATCATGTACAAATACAAATACCAAATGATAAAAGTGAAATAAAGAATTTGTTGGTAAGTCAACATGATGCACAGAAAGGAAAGGAGAAAAGAAGGCTAGGATGAAGACAGATAAATGCTTTATATTTGTATTTTTAAAGTAAACTCACCGGTTTTGCTATCTTCACATTTTTCAAGGATGTTTTTTTTTTTTTGGTTTTGCTTTAACAGATCTAGCCCACTTGTGATTGCACTTTAACATCTAAAAATTGGCCCTCTAGAATCCCTTTGCGCTTAGACTTGAGACCCTACTAACCTAGGCTAGGACATGAATGAACCTTCATGACCTTTAAAGGGCATCACACCAGCAAAGTAGAAAAAGCAATTGAACCATCTGGAAGCCATCCAATAAAGAAAAGCAATTGCACAAAGAAGAGGTATTTTCTAAGAAAGAACAAAAGATTTCGGGTCAAAATATAACCAACTAGACCGTGTGAAGTCAAGAGACAAAATTTAACCCAGCCATGCATGCAATTCAACAATTCAAGAGGTACCATGTTTCAATTGGAATCACCATGATCATTCCTAGTTCCCTCCAATGGGTTCTACGGCCATAAGATCTAGCGATATATATACAATTACAAATTGAACCAAATCCACATTATTTTGAAAAAAAAAATTAAGAACCATAGATGTCTTTTATTTTAGGAGCCTGCAATGACTTTTTATTAATGGGAGCTGTATTTTCCATTTCGAGTTAAAATATACCAAGTCATACGGCTAGACCATGCAAGTCAATAAGGAAATATTTAACCTACCCTTACAATTCAAGAGGTTCCATGTTCCTGATCACGATCATGTATGAATGATCACAGTGATTCCAATCTATGGGATTCGACAGCCATAAGATCTAAAGATTATATGTATACAATTACAAATTTAACCAAATTCACATTAATTTGAGAAAAAAAAAATCTAAGAACCATAGATGTCTTTTATTTAAAGAGCCAGTAACGATTTTTTATTAATGGGAGCTTTATTTGCCATTTGGAAAATAGAAAAATAAATGAATTTGCCAAGGTAACAACCGAATAATTATAGCCATTAATGCAAGGGACAATGGAGTATTAAAAAAAATGGCATTGGAGCTTCCATGAATGAGAAATGATCAGCTGTTAGTTTGAAATAAGGAGTCATTTAATAATGCCTTTGGTTATTGATTCATAACATAGAGACCAAGCACAACCATAAAGCCAAAAACTAAGATATGTGAGATGCCAAAGAGAGAAAAATTCATAGCAACACAGAAAAAAATATAGTAATAACGTGACCATAATCAATCTATAACCAATTTTCTTAATATTAAATTGTTGCTTATTATTATTGATGATAAAAAGACAATGGTAACATCCCAAGGACACCTGCTTGATGTTTTTTTTCGTTTATATCCAGGGGTTACTAAATGATAAATATAACAGAAAGACTATTAGAAAGAAGTTTACCATTGGAAAACCACGTGAAACTTTGGCTTGGAAGAAGGAATCATGGGCTTCAGAGACATGTATATTTAGCAACCGTGATGTAGGAAATACTCTAGAGCAAACTGAACATGAAGCAGTATGACGAGTATGGTAGTGATCTTCGAAGTCCTCTAGAAAATTCAATCGAGCAGCACAACCAGCAATAGGGCAAAATACAAGTCTGCAATTGATAATTGATGACATATTACAAAGCTTATCACAGCACCATAAAGCAAATAAGACTTGAATTGTGAAAATAAAACTCTGCACAATATTTTCTTTATTACATTTCAAGAAAGTAAGGTGACATATGTCCTCCCAAAGTTTTTGTTCTATGATTAAAAAACAATTCGGAATCAAGATCAAAAGGTCTAGAATAGATAAAGATAATGCTAAAAATTATTCCAATCAAATACTATCTCATTATTTTTTAAAAAGAAAAGAAGTGATAGTGCATGAGTCATCATATATCAATACACAATAACAACGCAGAATTGCATTAGTTCAGGACAGTCATCTTCTTCCTTTAATACGCCTTGTCAAGTCTCACATTCTCAATTGACAAAGTTGGGATCTTCATATACTTCAGCCCTAGGATTTGACACAAGTTCAAATAGACAAGATTTGACACCGACGCAAATATAAGATTTGGTATGGACTCAGACACAGAATTTGACATAAACTCAGAACTTATGCATTGGAGCTAATGACAGGTTGAGCAAGAATCCAACCCAGATTATAAGAATGAGGTACAATTCTAATTCTTCATTACAAGTTCAAACTGAATCTCATGTACGTGATAAGGACCTAAATCTTCACACTGCTATTAAAAAAGGAACTAGAGAGTGAGCAAAACCATCTTTATATACTCTTGTGAACTTCCCATCTTTTTAACATTTGTCAGCATCACATAAAGCCTTCTTGGTTAACCTAAAGGCCATTGTAATCCCTACCACCTTATCTGAGGCATTTTCCAATGAGAAACGGAAACAAGCAACGAATGAAGAAATAAAGGCATTAGAGAGAACAAAACATAGGAATTAGTGAAGTTGCTAGAAGGAAAGAAATCTACGGTGTGTAAATGGGTCTATACAATGAAATATAGAGCAGATGGATTAACAGAGAGGTATAAGGCAAGGCTAGTAACCAAGGGTTGTACTCCAACTTATGAGATTGATTATCTATACCGTCAAAAATGAATACCGTCAAAATTCTACTCATTGGCAGCTCATTATAGCTTGAGAGTTACAACAGTTTACTGTTAAGAATGCATTTTTGCACGGAGAACTAGAGAATTTATATGGAAGTCCCATCAGGATATTAATTTGGATGCTCGTACTATATAAATTGAAGAAAGTCTTATATGGACTTAAGTAATCACCGTAAGTATATCGTATCATGTCGTGCTAATACAATTTCAATACTTTTTTAAATATAAAATATATTAATTAAAAAGATAATTTTATTAATATTTGATTGCTATAGATGATTGCTTTGAGATAGTTTTGAAATGTTGAATGTTGAGTTCAATTTTTGATTTTATCTCATGAAATATTTTATGCTTACCGAGTAAAAATCGATTTAGGGTTAGCTGAAATCCAAGGTCCACCAAGAAGACATGGAAGAATCAAATAGGTTTAAACTGAATTTAATTTGAATTTATTTTGACCAATTTAAAATTAAATCAAATTTTTATATATAATAATTTAATTCTACAGTAGTAATATAATTGTAAATGTTAGAAATTATATTATATTTAATTTTTATTTTTTCTAACAATATGTCTCCTCCATTTTAAAGAGGTCTTTTTTTCTCTTTGTTTATCTCGTGAACGGATGGAGGAAAAAAAATAATCATCTTTTAAAAGATTTTTTTTCTCTATTTACCTCATGGACGGATGAAGGTAGGAAAAAAATTAACCATCCAAGAGAATAAGAGGTTTTTTCTTTCTATTTACCCTTGGATAGATGAAGGGAAAAAAATAACAATGGAGGGGAAAAAATCAATGGATGAAAGAGAAAAAAATTAACAGAGAGAAAGGAATTCAAATTAACTATGTAAAAATTTAAATATTGGATATAGGGAGAAAAAGAAGGAAAAGGAAAAAATGGCCGGTCACAGCGGCTTGCCGCAGTAAGGCTATGGCTAGGCCTAGCTGCCAAACTCTAGCCTCAACGATCTCGCAGAGGCTACAACGAGGTCGCTGTAAGGTCATAGTGATCTCGTGACTCCGAAGCCGAATGATTTTGTTGTCAATCGATGGATAAAACAGTAAATTCCGCCTGTGCCGATCGACATGGCTCAGCATTTTATTCCATGGCTATAATTGTCATGGGGTATCGACAAAACCAAGAAATCATACATTGTTTATTAAACACTCTTCTTCAGGAGAAATCACAACAATGCTCTTACTGTATGTTGCTGATATAATAGTGACACAAATTTTTTATAAAGAGAGACAACTTCTAAGTCAATGTTTAGCGAACGGATTTAAAATCAAAGTATCAAGAAGCTTGAAATACTTTCTTGTGATTGAGGTGGCTTACACTAATCAAGGCATTGTTATCTCCTAACAAAAATATATTGCAGATCTCCTTAAAGAAACAAATAATAAGCTAGCAAGTACTCTCCAATAGACCCAAATCCAAGACTTGGAATGATAGAAGAAAATATTGTCATACATGAGGGAATATATCAATGTGTGGAAGGAAACTTATTTGTTGTCTCATACACAAGCAAACATAACACACACAATAAGCGTAATTAGTCAATTCATGAATAAACCAAAGGTAGCTTATTTGCATGCAAGTATTTTAGTATCTAAAAGGAACATCAAGGAAAGAAAAGGATATACTATTTTGAAATAAAAATGAAAGTTCGATCCTAGAGACATACACATATACTCGTTATGCTAGGTTAGTGGTTGACAGGAGGTTAACCATCAGATATTAAACCTTTTTTTAGCAGTAACTTCGTGAAGTGGAGAGGCAAGAAACAAGATGTGGTAGTACATTCTAGGTAGAATTCTGAGCAATAATACAAGGTGTGTGAAGTACTTTACTTGAAGATCTTCATAGAAGACTTGGGGATCATGTGGGATGGTATAATGAGATTTTATTATGATAATAAGTTGCAAATAGCATAGCTCATAATCTGGTAAATATGATCGAACGAAGCACACTTCATTAAGGAGAAACTTGAGAGCAAGCTGATAAAGGAAGTAGCTATGTGTTTCAAAGTATTGTATCCAAGTTATGAATAATAAACATCTATTCACCAGCTTAAGAGAGTCTGGGAAATCATGGTTTTATAATCATGTATGTACCTAAAATTTAGGCAAAAAATATTTCATAAATTATGAGCTTATGATTCCGTAAATTATGGGATATAAAAACGTCAAATTTTTATTGAATAAGTCAATTTATAAAGAGTAAGTTGTAATATCAATTTATAAAAAGGGGCCAGGATGCCATGTATTAGATAAGTTTTGAGTTAATATAATTTTCAATTTCCGTTAAGTAACATAGAGTGCATCACTATACTCAAACCCGAGATTCATAAAGCTAGAATAAAAATCAAAGAGATTTCCCTGAGAGTAGCTAGTTCATGTTAGAGCTGGAATAAAACGAGTAATGTTGTGTCAAATGTAGAGTTTCTTTAGATAATTCCACATTGCTTCTACAGTCTTAAGAGGTTGAAGGTTCAAGATGATGTTGCGTTCCACAAATCCAAAAATACATACCATGATTTGAGCATCCTTGACCTCTCGCTTGATGTGCTCATCAGTTGCTGCCATCAACATGGCCCCATAAAATGAAATGTCTATGCTGAGTAGTTATGCTATTAAAACGAATCAAGAAAGCATCATACTTATCTAAAGACATGATGCCGAGAGAACTTGATCAAAGAAAAGTAAGATTTGGGTTGAGCTTGACTTGAGAACAAGAGATACATGAGAATTCAGAATTGAGGCTCTAATATCATGAAAAATTTAGAACATGAGATGCATGAGAATTCAGAATTGAGGAATTGAGGCTCTAATAACATGAAAAAATTTAAAGAGCTTTGAGGAAAAAAATTAAAATCTTAAAGAGCTTTGAGAAGAAAAAATGTTTAGGAGAATTCTCCTGATATCCCCATCGTACAAGCTGGGTTTTAGCCATTAAAATAGTTAATCTATCGTATACAAATGTGCAAAAGATAGTCTACAACTAGTATATCCTAATTAATAATAGATTTGCAATCTTAAAAGTTGTATAGTGCATGTAATTTGTTGGATTTAAATGGTCAGCTAATGTATATAATTTGCTGGCTTTAAATGGCCAGTTAATGCATAAAATCTACTAGCTTTAATGACCAGCTAATGCATATAATGTACAAACTTTAAAAGGTCACCTAATGCATATAATGTACTAACTTTAAACGGTCACCTAATGCATATAATATGATGGTTTTAAATGGTAATTTGTTGGCAGCTAAAGCTTATAATAATGTGCTGGCTTTAGATGACAAACTAATTCCTTTGACAATTCTATTATGAACCATGAGACTGATTTTATGTGTGAAATTACCAAAGTTGGTTTTTAGCACCTATTCAAAGTATCAGCAATACTACCATAATCTGAATTGATAATATGGTAACAACCTTTAAGCTCACAATAAGCATACAGATACTCAGGAATTCTATCAGCGCAATAAAAATATTTATGAACATGGAACTTTATTCTTTGTGTCAGCTAAAACAACGGCATAGATATCTTGGATAACAGTAGACAAAAAAAAGCTGAAAAAGGATTTCCAAAACAAACAGAAATTAACACAATGAACAGTAGTTAATAATGTTCACTAATGAATACTCCAATTGGTTTGGTTAAGGAATTTAGTTCCAAGGTATTAGGTAAAAAATTAATATGTTTCCCTCCTTTTACTTATCTTGCAGGAAAAAAAAATGTAATTAGCCAAATGGCAGCATCTATGTTTATATGATGAGAACTGAAAAATAGTGGGCCTCCAAAATAAGATTCCAGAGAAGAATCATATAACAATATCAGCAAAAAAGGATTTTATAACATCCATGAACAATGTAGAAGAGTTGTAAGGAGAGAAAGCATACTGGGATTCAGCAATTTCCATTTTTTGAAGCTGATATCTTTCATCTTCGGTTAGATCTAGTGCTACCTAAAGGATAACAAAAACAAGAGGCAAACATGTGTAACTACATATAAAAGATAGATCTATTTCCAATTTCCATCTGACAGTATACATTCAGAATGAACATGAAATATAGGAAGTGATAACAGTCTCATCTTAAATCATGGATGAGAATAATTAAATATGCAAGCACAAACTGTAACATATGCAAGCACAAACTGTAACATATGCAAGGTATAAAATGATACTGTTGTCAAAGGCTTTCTTATTATCAAAGGGTGGGCTAGTGCAAACTCAATCTAGAACATTGAAAATACAGCAACTGGACAACAACCCTAAATCTCTAAGAGTAATTGAATGTGTGGAACCACACAACTCTAAATATACATTCTCATAGAGTGGGGCTCCTAAAATACCATAACTTACACTAGATTACCCTGAGATCACTGTTATTCTTCTATATTTATATACTATATATAAATCCTCCTACAGACTCTTTAGTTTAAAGTTGGTTAGTGTGACCTCAACCTGAATATTGAAAATACAGCACTGGACATCAACTTCCAAGTGGAGAAACTGTGTGTGTGGAACTACATAACTAAAACTGTAGTTAAACTCATAAAGCAAGACTCCTAAAATAAGGAGTAACATGTGGCAGATACTGTTCCAGTATAGAACTATCAGTTTAAGATGGACCTAGTTAAGTTGCGCTATTTTAAGTCTAATAATATTGGATCAGAGCGACATATTAGTCTCTGCTATTTTAAGCCAAATATGGAGACATGTGGCAGATTCTGTTCCAGTATAGGACCACAGTTGATAATGTATATACTTTAAACTATTGCCTACTCAAGAAGTAGCTCAGCTGATGATCTCTACTAATTATAGCTTGACTAATGACTACCACGTTCATCCAAGTCAAGCGATGAAGTGGGGTACCAATATGAAAATTCTAAGTCTATATTTGTGCTCAAGCATTAAAGTTTTTCATCAAAGATAATGATATGTTTTCCTTAGTTCTTTCTAAAAGGATTTTTCTCAAACGGTTATGTATCAGTCAACATTTCTGGAATTTCTTTTCAGGTGTGGAAAAAGGTAAATGCAAAGAACAACATGGTGAATTAACCAAACTCTGGGTAGGATGCTTATATTGGAAAATGAAGCAACATAAATCTGAACAGTGTCAAGTGACCAATCATAGGGATTGGGAATCTCAAACTCTAACTGTTACCAGCATAAATACTCGGTCAGATCAAATCAATCAAACTGATTCCTTTAATACCCAACAAAAGTCCTCTTTAAAAAAAATTCTTGTACAGATCGATGGAGTGGCAGCGGCACGCAGAATAGAAATACAAATGTAGTCGATGAAAGATAGAAAGATTTACTTGCTTGGCTAGGAGTTCGCGTTCGATATTTCCAGCAGCGAAGAAGGAATCGTCAGGTTTGAACCTTCGGCGACAGGCAGTCCAACCCCTAAACCCTATGCTGGATCCCTCTTCGCCATTCGATTGGATCTCCATCGAAGCGAGCTCGGAAGGGTTTCCAGTTTGAATATAGGGAAACAGCCTTGAGGCTTCACTCTTGTGTTGAGGCGGCCGTGCGGTGCATGAGTACTGGCGAAATCAAAAGTCACCTTTATTTTCTAATTAAAAATATATATTAAAAAATCATCTTATCATTTTTTTTTCTTTTGGAAATTTTGTTCTTTTAAAAAAAAAAATCAATTCAACTAAAATAATCATCGAATAAAATTAATTTAAAATTTTAATTTAGTCAGTTTGATTGTCTGATTTCTTTAAAAATATTGATTATTCGATAAATTACTAAACTACGTCGTCAAAGTTATCAAATATCCCAATTATTAATAAATCACGTACTCAATAAAGACAGTATTCATCAATATAGTAAGGATAATATTGAGACAGTATTCATCAATATAGTAATGATATGAATCAATTATTATAAAAATCAATTAAAATATTATATTCATGTTAAAAAAACTAATTCTCTCACTATCAGATAGGAAAGTATTCATCTAATTTTCAAACATCATTTTTACACATGATATTGAGAATAATAACTTTTTAAGACCATTGATATATATAATTAGGAGAATTAGAGAATTTAGAATGACATAAATTTAAGTTATATGTGTTTATCTAGTTCTTTTAGTGGCAAAACATGAATACGTTCGTTAACCCGTCCCAGGCCAACACGGAGAAGATAAATCACAGGCGGCTACTAGCCTTTGAAATAGTGACTAGCACATAAGAGAGACATTTACCTCGGCTTTGTTGAGATTTAAATCCAGACCTCATGATGGCAACACCTCATGCGCTAGCCACTAGACCATCCCCAGGGGACAGCTTACAGTTAAACATGAATCCAATACAAGGTTACACTATATTCAAAATAAAA
>JBBMJZ010000680.1:0-12153 GCA_037833815.1 Zingiber zerumbet | reverse complement strand
AGTTAAGAGTAGTGTTCTATGTATATCTACAATATCTCACTATCAATTCAACCAATTGATATGTTGTAGATTAGAACATCTTACTTTAGGACATTATTATACTTATTCATTCGACATTGAATTAAAATAAATATAATAACTAATTTTACCTTTTAATAATAATGAAATATGATATAAATGGAGCCTTTTACAATTATCTCATAATTGATACTAGGACTAATACTAATAATATTATCCGTAGCTTGAAAGCGCCTTCAAAGAGGTCGAAGGTACCTTCCATCGGATAGATTTTATCCACCTAGGATAAAACTTTATCTTCAGCTAACGGCTAGCGAAGGCGCCTTCCAGCCCATGGAAGGCGCCTTCCACAAGGCAATCTTCGCAGAGTAGGCTTCCAGCCCATTAAAAACTTGAAGTCGCCTCATCTCTTTCACGTGGATGATGCTCCGGTTACCAGAGTTGAGCTCACCTGAACTCAACTCTGACATTCTCCTTGAGCAAGTTTCCTTCCAGACTTCTCGTCCCTCGAACATCACACAGTCCTTCACTTCCACCGGTGCACTATACCACAGTACCTCATCCCTTGGATGCACTGAGCCTGTAGGCTCATTTCCCGTGTCATCCTTCTCGCTAGCTACGTCCTCCACTCGACTTCTTGTGTTCCTAAACTCCTGTACACTTAGACATAAGGATTAAATACACAATACCTAATTTAACTTGGTTGACCACATCAAAACTATCACGGGGTACTTACAAGACATAATCCTTGAAAAGCTATAATAAAACCATTGTATAAGAGGAAGAAGGGCTAGGCAGAATGAAAAAGTGAGTTAGGTTGATAGATGATTATAGGAAAATTGGTTCTAACAACATTAACTCTTGATTAAAAAAAACCTCAAATAGAAGTGGCTTTTCTATACTATAAAAAGGCAAAAGACTCGCTACAACTCATCAAAGTCTATGAAAAGATAAGATAGAGAGTCAAGACAAGGATAACCAACCATCGAGTCTTGAATCCTTCTGTGCACATATTGTATAGAAGCTGCTAGAACACATTGCAGCTTAAAATTATTCAAATGAAAATATTACAAGTCCTACACACTAATAAAAAAGTGTGCAACAATCTGTTCTTACAATGGGGTGAATAATATTTTATTTTGATAAATTTTAAAATTCTACCTGTTATAGCTGCAACTGCTCAATTATTGCTACAATTTATAATAGCTACAACATAAAGTATGTGTTGTACCAGTAACTATACTACAATATCATCTTAATTATAATTATTAAATTCCACCAACTTCTTTTATTCCATTTAATATGCTACCTAGAAATGATATTTCAACTATTTAAAATAAATTTCACCATCCCTGACACTTTACCTCTGGAATTGATGAAATTATACTATTATAAAGATGACATCCTAAACCCTTTATCCTTCATTATCCAAAACTATTCAATTTCAGATAATGACTTCTCCTTTGGGAGGCAAGAAAATAATACCTTGTCCTGGCCTTGTGATATTGATCAATGAATCAACATCTTCCTCTTCTTTGGGGTCTTAGGAAGACTCTTCAACCTCCCAACCTTCTAAACCACTGGCATCCTTATAACAAAAGTAGGATCAAGCAGTGATCCAGTTGAAGGGAGCCCTTCAAATACTAGTGGAGTCACAGACAGCTGTTAAAATGGTCATCGATTTGTTGGAAAGCATGGAATGCTAGGGGCTCACCTTAGAAGTCCTTAGGCTAGGGAAGGGTCATATTGCACTTCATTTTATTATGTTGATGTTTTTTCTTTTTTTGTTGGTGTCTTATAACGACTATCTTCCATATTTTGTCTGTTTAATAAAATTAGTGATTTTTTACTTTTAATTTTGAACTGTGGGTTGATCTATCTCGACCCTATATAGTATGTTATAGCACCTACAGTTACGTAGCTGCTACAACACAAGTTTGCCATTATAGTGACTATTGTCCAGTAGCTAATACAATAAGCTAGTCCAGTGATGTTCACGTGGTAGCAGCTAGTCTGGATGAGCTGCTACTGTAGCAGCAAAATATAATTTGAATAATAATATATTAAATGTATCAAACATGCAAACTATACTACTGGATAGAAACAATGATAACAAGATAAATATAAATGTTTAATATTCATAACTAATTTGTTCAAAAATTAATACACCGTGGAAGATTTAAAGGAGAAGACCTATAAACACTATAACTTCAAATACCATATCTAATCTTCATCACAAATTTATAGAGAATCTAATTGTTGATTTATTTCTTCCAATGCATCTGTCAATTTTATAAATTTATCAGTTTTTTATAGTTTTCCCTCTGATTTTGAACTTGATACTATATTTGAGGATGTACGCTAACTTTCTTTTTCTCTTAATGTAATGGAGGTATTCTCTCAATTTTTATCGTTGTAGGCTTCAAAAGTTCTTATTGCATCCTATTTACTCTCAAAGGATTGGTGTATAGCGCCCTTCTATCTAGGTGTCATAAACACCCGGCTAACATCTAATAAAGACAACATATATTTTTCCCTATATTAATTAAATAGACCATTTAGAATCATGTATAAATAAATATACATTATGAATAGAGGGAATTACAACTTAAAATGAAACGACTTACCAAATAGCTCTTATATGTTGTAAAATTTAACTGTCCAAGTAGTTGCTACAACGTATAACAACTACTTGGAAAGTTAGCTGCTACACGTTGTAGCAGCTAACTGTCGTAGTAGCTATTGCAATGTGTAGCAGTTATGTCTTATACATTGTAGTATAAATCTTAATAATATATTAGGATTAGAGATAATTAAAGATTAAAATGATTTTAAATAATTTTTTACCAAGTCGATATATATAATAAAAATATTTTTAGGGATACTATCTGCTAGAAAATGTAGCTGCTACAAAAACATTATATAACCAAAAAATAAATTTATAAAAAAAATATTCACAATGAAAGAAAATATTATTTGCCAAATATTTTTTCATAGAGTTTATGCTACAATGACACAACGTACAAGCCCTAACAGCTACAACGTGTAGTAGATATTTGGATAATTAGCTGCTATCGATTGAAAATTAACAATTTAATGTATCATCAAGATTATCACTAAAATTTGATGTATTTCTTTGACATAATTTAATGGTGAGCCAGAGAACTTCTTGTCTTATTGTATTGTAGGTGAAGATGTGTGAACATTGACATTTAATTGAGCCTTACAGATGCCACCGTGATATTCTAAGAATATGTCAATTGACTAGTTGATCACCCTTCTTATCTTTCCATTTACCTTGTATAGTGGTGGGAGAAGTTTGAACGATCATATTAATAGAAGAGGATTCATGAAATTCATTGAAGCACACTATTTAGAAGATGAAACAATAAAATATGAAAGACACACAACCAAATTTCGGACAAACATTCCTTTTTGAACCCCAAACTGGCTGCATACGACCATATTAAAGCTTACAATACACCAAGGAAGACAACATGACCACCTTGTCATTTTTGTTTTGGTAGGAAGACACAATACTAGATTTTGGACAAAGATAGTGGACGCCACGAAAGAAATGACGAAGGTGGTGTAGGGAAGATGGCATCATAATTATGCTACTCGTAAAAGTGCCATGAAAGAAAGAAAGACGGAGAAAGTGAGAAGGCTCATAAAAGAGTGATGATGTGGAAGCAATAATGAGAAGCATCCCTCTGTGACATCATCATTTTATAGGAAAACAAGGCCGCTGTAAAATTTGGAAATAGGAGTATCACGCGTCCATAGTTGCCCTTCTACCAAAGTCAGATTTTGCTTGTGTTCACGGGCCATGGTTTATAACAAGTATGAATGATCATTCTATGAAAGTGACAAATCAATGAACCATAGTAGGTAGGTCTCCATTAATATTAATTGATGAATCATCATATATTAATCGGTGTCAGCTAGCTGCTACAATGTGGAACAACTATTGTAGGGTAACTACTACAAGTTGTTGCAGCTATTGTCAGATAGCTACTACAAGTTGTTGCAGCTACCCGATTGATAGCTGATACATGTTGTAGCAGTTACAACTTAAATAATAAAATAGTTGCTATAATGTTGTAGCAGCTAGCATTCCAAGTAACTAATACAATGTTATAGCAGCCAACTATCAAAGTAGCTATTACAATGTGTAATAGCTAGTGCAGGAATTTTACATTGTAGCAAAAATACTAATAATATATTAGGATTAAAGAAAATTATGACTTAAATTGAAATAACTTACCATATAATGAAATGTGAGAAATTGAAGCTCCCCAAATTAGCAAGGTTGTTACAAATTATATAACTAAAAAAATTAAATTTTATTAAAAAAGATTATTAATATTGTAAGATAGAAAGTTGTAGGTTTCAAAAGCTTTTATTGCATCCTATTTACTCTCAAAAGATTAGTGTATTGCGTCCTTAAAACAATTAACTTGTGTAGATACTTCTATCCAGATGTCATAAACACTTGGCTAACGTCCAATAAAGATAACATATGTTTTCCTCTATATTAATTAAATAGATCATTTATAATCATGTAAAACAATATATATTATATATAGATAGAATTACAACTTAAAATGGAACAACTTACTAAGTAGTTGTTATATGTTGTAGAAGTTAACTATCTAAGTAGCTGCTACACGTTGTAGCAGCTAACTATCGAAGTAACTGCTACAATGTGTAGCAATTAGGCTTTGTAAGTTGTAGTATAAATCTTAATAATATATTAGGATTATAGATAATTAAATATTAAAATAATTTTAAATAATTTTTTACCAAGTTGATATACATAACAAAACTATTTTTAGGGGTACTATCTGCTAGAAAATATAGTTGCTACAAAAACAGTATATAACTAAAAACAATTTAAATTTATAAAAAATATTCACAATGAAATAAAAGATTATTTGCCAAATATTTTTTAATAGGGTTTATGCTATAATGGCATAACATACAAGCCCTAGCGCCTACAATGTGTAGTAGATAGTTGGACAGTTAGCTGCTACCAGCTGAAAACTAATATTTTTATGTATCATCAAGATTATCATTAAGATATGATGTATTTCTTTGACAAAATTTAATGGCGAGCCGGAGAACTTCTTGTCTTATTGTATTGCAGGTGTAGATGTGTGAGCATTGGCATTTAACTGAGCCTTATAGATGTCACCGTGACATTCCATGAATATGTCAATCAACTAGCTGATCACCCTTCTTGTCTTTTCCATTTACCTCACGTAGTGGTGGAAGAAGTTTGGGTGATTAGATCACTAGAAAAAGCTTCTTGAAATTCATAGAAGCACATAGTCTATAAGATGAAAGAATAGAACATGGTAGACACACAACCAAATTTCGGATAAAGATATTTCTTTCTGAACCACAAACTGACTGCGTACAACCATATGAAAGCTTACAATATACCATAGAAGACAACATGACCACCTTGTCATTTTTGTTTTGGGAGGAAAACATAATACCATATTTCGGACAAAGATAGTGGATGCCATGAAAGGAATGACAAAGGTGGTGTAGGGAAGATGACACAATAGTTATGCTACTTGTAAAAGTATCATGAAAGGAAGAATGACGAAGAAAATGAGAAGGCTAGTAAAAGAGTGGTGATATGGAAGCGATAATGAGAAGCGCCCCTCTACAACACCATCATTTTATCAGAAAACAAGGCCATTGTAAAATTTGAGAATAGGATTGTCACGCACCCACAATTGCCCTTCTACCAAAGTTGAATTTTGCCTATGTTCACAGGTCATGGTTTATAACAGGTATGAGTGGTAATTATATGGAAGTGACGGATCAATGAACCGGAGTAGGTATGTCTTCATTAATATTAATTATAAGTCGTCATATATTAATTGATATCGACTAGTTACTACAACGTGTAGCAGCTAATGTAGGGTAGCTGCTATAACGTGGAGCAGCTATTGTAAGATAGCTGATACATTGTATAGTAGTTACTGTCAGATAGCTGCTACAAGTTGTAACTGCTAGAACATGTATCAGCTATCAATTGGATAACTACTACATTAGCAAGTTTTCTGCAAATTATATAATAAAAAATGGTAAGAAAAGGTTGTTTAGAGTGTCGAAATAGCTACTACAACGTTGTAACAGCTAGCCGTGGAAGTAGTTGCTACAATGTTATAGTAGATAGTTGTTGAAGTAGCTATTAGAATGTTGTAGCAGCGGCTATATTAATTAGCACCCTACTAATGTCCAATAAAAACACTATATGTTTTTTCCTATATTAATTAAATAGATTATTTAGAATCATGTATAAACAATATATATTAGGAATAGAGGGAATTACAACTTAAAATGAAACGACTTACCAAGTAGATGCTACATGTTATAGGACAGAGTAGCTGCTACACGTTGTAGCAGCTAAATGTCCAAGTAGCTGCTACAAAGTGTAGCAGCTAACTATCCAAGTAGTTGCAAGCGTTGTAGCAGACATCGACCTTGCACATTATAGTATAAATCCTTCTAATATATATTAGGATCATGATAAAAAATTACAACTTAAAATGAAACGAATTACCATTAGTTATGAAATATGGGAGCTACTGTTGGGCAAGTTTCCTGAAAATTATATAAGTAAAAATTGGTAAGAACGCGGCTAGGGCTTGTGTGTTGTAGGATATATCAAAGCTAAAAAATATTGTACAGAGTTGAAAAACAGATAGTGGAGTGGAAAGACTTGTGATCAAGAATGGAGAGGGGTGTTAGGCAAACCAGCGTAGGCTATGTGTTCGGTGACAGTTTGGGAAGCTTCCAACTAGCTCGAGAATAAGCATGCATTTGTAAGTTGTACTTAGCTTACCAGTGCCTTTGTTTTGCTTGCCTGATAGGAGGAAGCCACGATCAAAGACGACGGCAAAGGAAGAGGCCAGAGTGAGGGAAATTTAAATTTTTAAAAAATCCTTTGCCGTCATTTTAAATAGCAGACAAAAGGTAAAAGAAAATAAAAGAAATATTTTTTATAAAATAATTGAGCTGACAATGCCACATATACGCATCCGGTCGTGCATAATATATATATATATATATATATATATATATCTCCACTATTGATTTTAATAACCCTCGTAGTTTAGTTTATGGAAATCAATTTCTATGATTAAAAATGTGTTTGTTGACTTTATAATTTGATGCGACGCTCACCCCACCCAGGCGTTCCTTCAATATCTGCCCTAAAATCTTGAAGGAGGGAGTCGCGGAAGAAACTTATTTCTGAGGAGACTGAACTCAGGTGATTTGAATCTTACTCCCGTAATATAAATCTATCATCCTACTATGGGTTCTGGAATTAGAATTGGGAGGGGGTTTTAACCATTTTTGGATAAGAGTGGATTTTAGGGAGTTAAATAAAAAATTTATATTAATAATATTTTTTTAAAAAAAAAATATAGGCTAGAATCCAGGACAATACATATACACATATCATATTTATATATTGTTACATTTGAATTGATTTATTATGTAAGAAGTTACGCTCGGAGAACGATTATCTTACATGGAATTTAAGCACTATAGTGAGAGATTTGGTGGTGGCTTTCCCCTCACCACCAGCCCTACTGTTTTTTGTCTCTTGCAACCTGCCAATAATTTGGAAACTAGCACTATCTCACTTACTCTGCACATGGATTCAACAATTAGGTAAACATGGTGATTTTTATCATTCTCAGTTCAAGTTTTTTCATATCGAATCTACCGAACTGCTTCATTAACTGTTTCGATAGGATCAGATCGGATCGACCTCGGGTCCGCCGCATTGCCGGTTCGATACATTTGCAGGTCGATCAGCAGATCTTTGGCACGTAGGATCAGCAATCTGAGGCAGCCATGGCCATGGGACTACACTAAACATGGAGAATTCAATTGTCAAACTGGTGACCACCAGCCTCGCATTCAATTAGATGCACAGTAAATGCCGGGTCTGTGCTGCGGACCTACTAAACTGGTTGGACCACTCACGCGCCACGGGAATCGACTCGTGGGGCCATTCTTGGCCAGCCCCAGCCACATGATCGTTCCATAATTCGAAGGATCGAGGGTTGGTCAGTTCGATTGGTCGCCGTCTTGGATCGGATCGGAGTCGCGATTATAAGGTAGACCAGGCCGGTTGAGGAACTGGAGGAGTTATCGATTTACTTTGATAATGGATGAAAAATTTTTATAGCATCCTTGTTCCATTGATTGCATGACCCTGTTGTGAGGCCATTCCCACGCTATATTAACTGCTGCCCTCTGCGTGCGCCCAGCGACGCGAGTGGCGAAATGGAAAGCTCATAATTGCGCTCGCAACGGCGCTGCGTTGACGTGACCCGACGGCAGCGGAAGGGAGGGTTTAATTAGGTAAGAGGAGGGGGCGGGGATGGGGGAGGCGAACGAAGGCAGCAGATAAAGCGGCGGAAGAAGAAGAGAGGGGTGGGGGTGGGGGTGGTGGTGGGCATGTCGTCGCCGGAGAACGTGGTGGTGGTGGCGGTGAGGGCGGAGAGGGAGATCTCTAAGACGGCGCTCGCTTGGACCCTCACCCATGTCGTCCGCCCCGGCGACCTCGTCACGCTGCTCGCCGTCCTTGCCGATCGCGAGGCCACCGGTGCGCTGCCGTGTCCCGCTCTACCCATCTCGGCCCCTTCCACCCGGTTTCGCTTCGTTTTATTTGATTCTTTGTGGCGGTTTCAGGCTGGCGGCGGAGGTTGCTGTGGGGTTTCCCTCGAATCGGCGGCGACAACCGCAACCGCACTCGAGAGCGGTGCCAGATCTCCGCCTTGTGCTCGCAAATGGCGCTTCAAATCGATGGCCGAAATGAGGTGAAATCCAAATCTCATGCCGAAGATTGTTCTTTCCGCTGGAATCGATTGTCCTTTGATTAGCGAATCGAAACGGGATAAGTGACGAGACAGTCATGTCTCTATCGCCTTTTTACTTCGCTCCTTTCTCTCTGGTTCACTTTTTGTACCTGTCAGTTTTTTCGATCGGATGCGGCCATGACCTCAGACCTCGATTGTGCAGATAAACGTGAGGATAAAGGTAGTGGGATCGGATTCCACCGCCCCAGGCTCTTCATCGTCGTCTTCCTCCGCCGCCTCCGGCGGCGGCGGCGGCGGCGTAGTGGTTGCGGAATCAAAGCGAGTTGGTGCCAACTGGGTCGTACTCGACAGGTAATACCCAAAGACTCGTTCCGCTACAGTAGCCGTATTTACGCCTTTCAACTGTTCGACGATTTGCCCTCCCACTGTTACACCATGTGCTGCTGCCATTTTGTATTTCTCGCTTACCTGCATTGATTAAAAGCCATGGAACACTCATTGCTCTACAAGTAAATAATCTGGTCTTAATATTTTTGCACACCAAAACACATTGTTTGCAATGCTCTACTGCTCTTGCTTTCTTTATTGCTCACTGAAGAACATGACAAAGTAACATGATTGGTTCGTAGCTTGCTCTGGGATACAGATGCCTTCTTTGTACCAACACAAAAATAAAACTGTAAATGAGCATGTGCACTGCGTATAGACTAAACCTATGGAGATTCGGTTAGGAAGAGAACTCTGACAGCACAGCTCTTGCATTTACTTCGTTCCTTAGACTATTTAGTACGGATATCTAACTCCTCTATTATGTTTGGTTTATTTTTGAGTCCTTGGTTCAAATAATCAATTCTAGAAACCCTGGAAAAATTAAGCCAACTTGGGACAACCTTGCCTAGATCAAGGAACCTTCCTCATTGCGCATTGAATACGTTTTGTTTCTTGAACATGAAAACCAAAAACAGACAAAAGGACCTTGGAGATGTGTTAAGAAGGGTGCAGCTTCATTAATCAAAGAAAACATTGAATTAATAATGTAGCAGCATATTGAATATTGGGTCATACGCATACTATAAAATAATGATTCTGTACTAATTGCTTAGAATATGGAGTAGCTGACTTGGTAAACGCCTATTTTGAAGTTTTTGACAAGATCTTGAAATCTATCTATAAAGCCACAACTTTTAAGTTGTGAATCCCAACCATTTTAGCAATGGAAGTCGTGCAAGGGTTGCTTAGTTTATACTGCAAAACAACTTTTGAGATTCAATCAAATTTTGTTTGAAGGATGCACTGCTTGCTGTTTCCGTAATTTAAGATTCCTTTTGTTTGTTTGTCATCCTACATTTCCTGTGTTTCTGCTGTGTTGTTATTTTGAACTTCTTATTCCAAATTCTAATGATTCAGTTACGTTTTAAATTTGATCCAACTTGAGCTGACGTTGAGGAAGGTATTAAGAACATAACCATATTTGTGAGCCATATTTCTCATAAACTATATAAAATGAAATTAAAATTAGAGAAAACAATCAGGTTTGGTATTGTTGATGTTAGATTTTGATCACGGCCAAGAACAAGCTCGGTGCTTTACTCAAATATGATCTCACTTGAACACTATAATGAGATTAGCAAATTTTCATCAAACTTAGGATGACTTGCCCAGATGGCCACAATCTAACATCAGGTACACAGTTACCGTTGGTTGTCCTTCGGATAGTTATCTGATGGAAAAGATCATGCAATGATTTGAACCCACACGAGGATGCCTTTTACCTTGCGCATGTAAGTTCCATTGTCATTCATGGTGGAGCGACGCCGAGTGTGCATAGCTGATAGATGCTGATAGGTTTACAGAGTGGTGCCTGCTCCTATCTTCAGCTACTGCTGCCCTCAGTTGAATTGTCGCCCTCGGTCGCCATGGCCGCTGTCCCCCATCCTGCTACCTTCCAAAAGGGAATTTGTCTGCTTGCCAACACGTGATCTCATTCTTATCTTGCCCCCCAAAGTTTGTGAATTTAATTCAGATCATCTGCATGTGAATGGTCGATAAAAATTTGTGCATTTCCTGAACTGAATTATCTTTGTTAATGAATTAGCTTCATCTGGTTTAATTTGATGTGATTGTGGACGTTGTGCTCAGGCAGCTGAAGCAGGAGGAGAAGCACTGCATGGCGGAGCTGCAGTGCAACATAGTAGTGGTCAAGGGTTCCTGCGCCAAGGTGATGCGGCTCAACCTAGGGGGCATCCACAACAAGCCCCTGCCTCCCTTCTCCTTGTCGTCCGCTCACATCTCCATCTGCAGCGAGAAGTTCCTGGACAACAACTCTCGAACAGCTCTGGTGAAGACGGTGAGCAGCCATGCGCCGTTGGAGGAGGCGCCGCAGCAACCTGAGGCTAAGAAAGTGGGATCGAGCTCTGCTGATGCCCCCGCGACAGCGAGGGTGACGAAGGTGCCTTCGGCGAAGACGAAGTCTTCTTCATTCTTTGTCCGCGAGCACAACCCACTTTTCGAGAAGCTCCGCGACGGAGGGTTGACGCCGATAGAGGACGTGGGTTCCGACGGCGAGGGCACGTCGGAGTCGGATGGTAATGCCGGCGGAGCTAGTCCTCCATCTTCAGACACTGCGACTGCGCACCATCGAGTCTACTGGATTCCTCAATCCAACCACCTGCCGGAGCAGAAATCTCGGAGGAGCGGACTCTCAAAACCATTGCCCCCCACTAAAACGAAGCAAGAATCCATGATCAAGTACGCAGGCTTAGAAACCATCTCCCTGCTCATGCCGCAGCCCACCTCCGCCACTCCCGAACACGACCACTGCAACCTCACTAGCTGCTCTCCCTACAGCTCTGACGTCAGGGAGGCCGTCTCCCTGTTCAGCACCTCTCCATCCGTTCCTCCTCCCCTCTGCTCTCTCTGCCGCCACAAGGCCCCCGTCTTCGGCAAGCCCCCGCGGCGGTTCTCCTACCGCGAGCTGGAGGCAGCCACCGGCGGCTTCGCGGAGGCGGCCTTCGTAGCGGAGGGCGCCAGTGGGCGCGTCCACCGGGGTGTGCTGGAAGACGGACGTGTTGTAGCCATCAAGCGGCTCAAGGGCCCGCCAACCGAGGAGGAGGAGTTCTGCGAGGAGGTTGAGGTACTCAGCCGGGCGCAGCACCGTAATGTGGTGCTTCTGGCGGGTTTCTGCGTCGAGGGAGCGTCGAGGAGAGCTCTGGTGTTCGAGTACATCTGCAACGGCTCCCTCGATCGTCATCTCTATGGTATATATCTCCGTTCTTCA
>JBBMJZ010000670.1:0-12154 GCA_037833815.1 Zingiber zerumbet | reverse complement strand
ATAAGTCAAAGAAATAAATACTAAGTATATGTGTTTGTTATTATATCAGGATTAAGAGTATGCACTTCCATAATAACTGAGGTTGTTCTTTTATGTAATCAGTATAAAAAGAAACTACCTCAAATGGTCATACTTAATACACTCACAGTGTACTAGTGTAATTCTATAGTCAAGATAAACTAATACAAAATTACACTACGACCATTCCGATGGTTTGTCCCTATCCATTTTGGTCGTGAGCTTACTGTTTATAATTTATAAGGAATCGATAACATAATCTTCTATGTGTGACACCACATACCATGTTATCTACAATATAAATTAAAAGGACAACTGCATTTATCATAAATGCAGACTTTTGACCAATTATGATTCTTATTTAAAATAAATGTTTACAAAAAGCTAGCTACGCTTTTAGTATACATTCCAACACGCTCACCCTTGCGAGATCACGACCCTTTGTCCCGGTCATTGTAGCACGTGTATCGCCTAAGGCATAAGGGGCATGATGACTTGACATCATCCTCACCTTCCTCTAACTTTTCACCGGGAGTCTGTTCAAAATTCCAAACTCAATAGTAACAAATAAACACGAGGATTACGTTCATTGTAGGACTTAACCCAACACCTTACAGCACGAACCGACAACAAACATGCACCACCTTTGTCCGCATTCCTAAAGACACCCCTCTTTCAAGAAGATTCACGGCATGTCAAACCCGGATAAGAATTGTGCCATTATCAAATTGCTATGAATACTTGAAAACGAATCAATTACCTTAAGAGTGCGTTTGGTTCAAGTTATCATGTATAACCTCGGTTATATGATTACCAGGTAATCACATAATCAAGGTTCTGGAGAATAAAATATAATCAAATATTGTTTGGTTCAACCTAGGTAATGCAACAAAAACTTATTTGTTTGAAGGTTTTAATAAATATCCTAGTTTAATATTTTACTATACTACCCTTAGTTACAAAACCAACTATACATATTATTATTATTATTTATTTATTTTATATTTTTTTACTTTTTCTTTTTCCAATATATTTTTTTTATGTTTTTATGTATTTTTTATATTTTTTTACATTTTTATATTTTTTGAATTTTATTTTTTAAATTTTTTTAGATTTTTTTTAAAAAAATTATTTTTTATTATTTATTTTTTAATGTTCTTTATTTTGTCCATTTTTTCCTCTTTCCATTTTTTTTTCTATAGGATATTTTTGCTAAAAAAAAATCATTAACTCAGAATAAAAAAAAACCTTAATTTTCTGAAATTTTCAGATTTCAGGTTACATAACCCTTTTACTGACGTGTCTGACATGAAACATTACTCGGGAATCATTGATTACCTAAACTAAATAAAATTTTCTTTGATAATCTTAGATGGATAACCAAGGATAACCCCTCAAAGTTAATACCACCTCCAATCCCTACGCTAAGATAAAATAGCTTCTATATTTTACCGTGAAACCATCCATACTAGACTATTTAGAATAAGCAAATATCGCTTTTTACTCCAACAAATTAGTAAAATGGCTAAACTGTTGCCAGCTAAAAAAAATAAAAATTAAATAAAACAAAAACAAATTATTAACAATGATATATGATAATTGTTATTTTGCCAATTAAAATAATAAAGAAGATCAATCAAAACACACTTGTAATACTGACTGCAGTGCTGTTGTTTGCATTGGAGCATTATATGAATACTAAACATCTCAATTGCAACAGTTGGAATCCTCTTAAGTAGAAATGATTCATAAGGCAAACAGTATCGTGCTAAACTAATTGAATTTTACTACGATTAATCAAACTGGGAATGAAATCCTAAAATATACACTATCTCAGATCGTATCGGCTAAACAATCAGCGGGACTCCATGAGTATGTATAAAGGTTTACCATTTAACCTCTCACGACCCTGCACAACAAGTTGCAAACTCTAGTTATAAGATATTCGATTAGATGCTAAATAGCTTTTACATAATCGAATAGCATTTGAAAACCTTTGCTGTACAATTTCAAAAAGTTTCGATAAAGAGAACAGAAAACATTAATGAAGAGATTATGTAGAACAAACCTTGAGTTCTGGAAGCTCAATCACACATGCACATTCAACCACCTCTGCCCCAGCTCGCTCTGCAGGAAGGAAAAGTTGAACAGAGACGATTAGTGGTAAGAAGGGAAAACTCGATGTTCAAACATGAGAAAAATATCATTCACAGACAAGTTCATATGTCAATGGTTGAGCCTGACTGTCTTTTTTCTTTTCTTTAACTTCAAGTAATGAAATTGTATAATGTGTTCTTCTTATCTTAAGAGTAATTTACTTTGGAATGCCTATAAATCGCACTGACTCTTTGTTCTTGGTAACTAAGCATGCAACCTATTTCATTAGGATTTTCTATACGTACCAAGTAAACTTATGGCAGCACAGAGAGTTCCACCAGTAGCAATCAAATCATCGACAACTAGAGCACGTTCACCAGGTTGGACTGCCCCAACATGCATTTCAAGGCAATCAGTGCCATACTCGAGTATATAATTCTCCGAGATCACTTCACCTAGACATTGTACAAGGACCCGGCGGTTCAGTAAAAGATGGCATATAAATATAAATTATAAAATTGCAATCTCCAAGTTGAAACTAGAAAATAATGCCCACTTCAGCAATTTTTATCATACATGATACATTTCATTGGACTACTATCTTACTATGCCCTTTGGTTGAACAAATGCGTAACGTATCTAATCTATCAATGCAAAGTTAATTTTTAATCTGTGCCAAATTTCTTCCAAGAACCACTGCCTTTGATTTAGTTGGAATTACTAATCTACAAAAATGAAAAATGCATTTTGGATCACTTCTGATTTTGTGGGGAAAGTTGGAGCTTGTGAAAGGAATAGATAACAAATATTGATAAGTTGTCGTTTTCTGCAATTCAATCAAACTGTGAAGGATAATTGTGATAACATAATTGGTGGCAATTATAAGTACATCAATATCTCCTTTCTATTCACTTAAGCTACTTAAAAACTCTGTTCCTCTTCTTACTCTCTAAAATTTATATGAATTCCATCATCTTTTGATGAAATGATTATCTACTATCCTTGTGCAGTAAAAAGAATCGAAGAGTTGGGTTATATTCTTAGATAGATTCCTACAAACAAGACAAGTTAATAAATTGCTAAGAAGCGACTGATGGCACTCGATCCTCATTGTGTTCTTTGTGCCAGGAATGATTTCCACACTGAAGAAAGTTCTAATCACCTATGCATTGTCTGTGGCCTTGCTATAACTACA
The DNA here is from genome assembly GCA_037833815.1 of Zingiber zerumbet. Lineage (NCBI taxonomy): Eukaryota > Viridiplantae > Streptophyta > Magnoliopsida > Zingiberales > Zingiberaceae > Zingiber > Zingiber zerumbet. Next base: position 8,844 of record JBBMJZ010000670.1, on the reverse strand, counting down.
TGGGATATAATGTATCCTTGCTTCAACCATGGTCGACCACATTTTCTGTAAGTTGACCAATGTTTAAAAGGGTGGCTTTTGGGAGAGGAAACACTCATCCCAGACGGGTTGGTAGGGTGGAGCACCGTACTCCTGGCTTGGCCTTTTCATTGCCAGATTGGACAAGTGTCGAAGCATCATTCTTCTTCAATCCTAAGGCTCAAGTAACAGATGTGGATTTCTTTCAGCAAGCATTCTTTAGTTTCATCTTCCTCTCTCAATATTGCAGCTGTTATTCCTTGACCTGCATGTTTTCCTACTTGTTGCATGGTCTTTCTTCCTTGCTTGTCAGTGTGTTTTGACATCTGTATCATTTTGGTGCCAATGTATCCTAAAATTATTATTATCTATGCAAACAGGTGAATGCTTATTCTCCCTTACACTGTTTTAATAAAATAAAAAGATAATGAACTGAGTGGCCTCAAATCATCTGTCACACCGTAAACCATGCACCAGTCTGTACAATTTCTGTGGGAGATGGAAAGAAAAGGCTCAGGCCATTTTGCAAAAAAAAAAAAAAAATGACCTCAAGCTGATCGATAAAGGTGATGAAGCAAGGAAACAAGATGGCTAATTCCATGCAGTGTACTTATCCAAATTTACTAAATAATTTATTATTCATGCGGGTAAAACAAGCACTATCGGATGAAGATAAGTCAGATGACTGATGCCGAGATCAACTAGTGCCCATCCATAATCCATGCAAACCCATACATAGTGCATATATTATTCTATTGTAGTATACTGGAGTTGTAGAATTCCAACCAAGAGCTAACATCTTCATTTCTCAAATTTCACAAGATGGGATAAAATGGATATATCATATATCCAAAGAACATCACAAAATGTGTATCTATTGTGTTCAAAAATGTTTTACTTTGCATATGTTTGTGAAACGTGAAAGTACCTGGCAACTTTCTTGGCTTTCTTAGTGGAATAAACTTTGCCCCTATAGCTAAAGCAATTGGAGGGCCAAATATAAAGCCTCTAGCCTCAACTCCTGTCATATTAAGAAATATCATATTAACTTTGCTCCAAAAACAGAATCAAGAAGAAGAGATGAAAAATTACATAGGAAACAGATATTATATGGGTGTAGATAATAAAATCCAAGACAGTGCTTCTCAGACTTTGAATAACTAGAAAATGTTTGATCTAATGAAATATACAATAATTTGAATAAGATGAAAGTCTGTGGAGCTTTAGCTCAATCATAAAGTTTTGCAAGAATCCATTCAAAAATACTCTGCATGACCAAAATTGTCATTGTTATTTCCCTTGAAACACAAAATCATTAGAGATAGGCACTAGTTAACCATAACTCAGTGCAACTGCAATCGTCCACGCCTTAATTCTAGATTCAAACTCAGATTCCTTTTTTCTGCCAAGTAATAGAGAAAGAAAATACCACTCAAGTACCGGGTGAACTCTAATAGACTACTAGAGGAAGGAACAAAAAGATATAGGCTGACTGGTGATTAATCCACTTCATTCACAAGAGATGTAACTCCAGCCTGACATTGAAATGAAATCATGAGTAACACATGAGAGTCTTTACACTCTTTACCACTCAGAAGAAATGTTTTATAAATATTTACAGAACAAAGATGCCTCTTTGTTAGCAACAAACCAAAAAAACTACGATATAGGTGCTAAATTTCCTGTTTGTCTAACATCCTAATGAAAAAAGGGAAATATCTTAAAATTGTCATTGTCATATCATATATTGTCTTTAAAAGTTAGTATTATATTTTGGTTGAACGACCTGAAATCTTCAGGAGGATGGACAGCATTTGTTGTATTACAATGTCGCCTCTTACTTTTAGATTTTGTGTTCTTTGATATAAAGAATATGGACTTCTTTATCGCATAATCTGCTCTCCAAGGTCTTTGCATGTCCAGAAATACATTAATAATTGATAGTACAGATGTTTAGTAATCACATCAGTACAGTTAGCATTTCCAATTGATGTTATCCATAATATGAGCCAAATATACACAAAAGTACTTATCTGGCATAAGAGTCTGGCTAGCAACAATATCAAATCTGGTTTGACCTACTAATTCCTAACACTAAAAAATATAGTTGAGGCAATATCACACCAAAGATAGATTAATATCTTTTTCTTACAAGTACTTTATCATGCTTACCTCCTGTTTTCAGTTTATTATGCAGAAACTGGTGTCTACACTAAAGAAGGGCTAATCCATACGACACTGAGAAACCTATATAGTATGATTTTCAGATAAATATTTTAAAATGACTTGGTCCCTTAAGGATAGAGATAAAACCATCTAATCTAGATGGAACTACATCTGATAATATCAGCTTATCATGGTAAAACTTGTTCTAAATTTCACTAGGTAAAGCTAGGTGATAGAATTTGTTTTTTCAGCTACGCAAGGGAAAACTCCACGCAACTGCAAGTGGAGCCTAATATGGAATCATCACAACTTCCATTTCCATCCAAAAAGATGTGGCTGCGAGTGTTCTCTTCTTCTAATTTCCATCTTTGGTTGTCCTTCCTACGAATACTCGATCCTGTTGCACACTGTTTCAAATTAGAAAGTGTCGCTCACAATTGAGGAACAAAATCAGTCCAAGATCAGCAATGTTTTATTATCTGAGGACAGCAAATGAGAATAACAATTATATTCCCCACATCCAAGGGCTGCAATCTCAAGCATAGAACTCTCCGCAAATGCTGTTGGTTCACAATCATACCTACCAAATCTAAACAGCTAAGGAAAGGAACGGGTAACAGAAAAATAGAATATGGAGGTCCATGAAATAGTGGGAAAAGCTTTCACCCGTTTACATCGAAGTGGGGACCGAGGAGCAAGGTCAGCGTCAGTAGAAGCAGGCCTGACTCCACCTCCACAAACCAGCACAGATTCGGCAAACAGAAAAGAAACCATGAGCGCGGCAGGGCGTCGTCCGCTGCTCGCTGCTGGTCTACTGTAACATGGCCAGTTTCAGGCAGAGCCTAAGTCAAATACAGGCGCCCTACCACTGCCCAAAAGGCCACTCGAGACGCCAAAAAGGAACCATCTTTTTCTCCATCGATATCGATGATCGATTTTTGAGGAAGAAAAGGGAGAAAAGTCTAAAGCAAAAAAAAGGAGGCCCCAGAACCGACATTTCTCACGATACTGATGGGCGACGAGCATTAATGCGGAGGGAGGGAGGTAGCCAACAAAGACTAATGCGTCATTAAAAAGCGGAAGAAAAACAGCATTGTGTGTGTTGGAGGTACTGAGGAGGAAGAACTCACCGGCGACGACGCAGATGTCCCTTCCTGTGTACCGCTCCACGAACAAATCGACCGTGTCCTTGAACGCTTTTGGATCAAGCAGCAGCGTGGTGATGTCTTGGAACATAATCCCTAGTCACATACATTAGATTGTAGATGAACTAAGCGGCCATGGACACACCAAAAGACGAAAAGTTTAACATCCCAAGCTTAGAAATCTACGGCAAAGAAGAACGGAGTGGCAAAAAATCGTAATTTTTCCCACTCGACACCCAAGGAACAAAAAGGGCGAGGATGTCGTCCGCTCCGGAAAGTAAAGAAACGAAAAACACGACCTTTAAGGACGTCAAAACCCCGAAACCTCAAACGCGAAAAAGAAAACACAAAGACGGATTCTCAAAGACGCCTCAAACCACCAAGCTGCAAGGAAAGGCGAGACCTTTCTTGGGGAAATCAGGCACCACGCGGATGCAGGAAACGATGCGCGGAATGCGCGGGTCCTGCTCCTTCTCCTCTCGAACCGCCATCTCTCCCATGCAGAACAGCCACCGGCCTCAAGCGTCCCTTCCCTCTCCCTCTCCCTCTCCCTCTCCGGCTCTCCCACTCTCCCAGACCCTCTCACAGGAAGAGCGCCGAGCGAGCGCTCCTGCGAAGAGAAGCCAAAGGAAGCGAGAAGAGGAGAAGAGAGAACGAGGAGCGGATGAAAGAAGGCCAAATAAATAAAAAAAGGCTCCTTGTGCAGTTAATAAGCAGAAGGGATGGGGCTTAAAACTAAAATAAAAATCAAAATTTAAAATACAAAATCAAAATTATTTTTTAAAACAAGAAAAATGAGGAAAAGAAAAAGAAAATGTATGCTATGCCTCAGCCCTGCAAGTCTACATGTGTCTCCTTTCATGTTTTCTCTTAATAATTTTCAACTTTTTTTCCTTTTTTATTTATATTTATTTTAATATATACTCATGAAGTTTTTAATACATCTGTGTTTGAGTGACTGGCATACATCACCTGGTTGCCATTAAATGTCAAGTCTAGTTCTCTTCTTGCTGCCTTCTGGTTGATTAGATTTAGGGTTTAGGGGTTTAGGATCTGAGACTCTTCCGGCTCTATTAATCTCTAGTAATGTCATGTCTACTCAATTCATCTCCTCTCTAGGCAACAGCTATCTGATTTATTTATGGGCCAATTTTTATTTTTATTTTTATTTTTAAGTTGCTTGTTAGTTTTAGTGAGTTGCAATATAAATTTTTTATTGTAAAATTATTTTAATTAATTGTGTGTTAGAAAATGCAATGCTTACATCCCAAGTAAGTCAACAAATCGATTAAAAGTAAATTGTTAGGATTTACAATTTAAAAAAAATTTCTACGAGAGATGAAGCCAAATGAGTTGACGAAAATGACATGTCCTACTATTTGTAAATTAGAGAATGAGTCACTTACATATATTAGTGGGGAGTAATGATCCCTATCTATAAAATAGATGGAGACTATTATTCTCTACCAATGCATGCAAATGACCGTCCTCTGGACTAAAAAAAATGAAGGAGAGGATCTGCGCTTCATGTAAAGTAGAGTTGCTATATACCAAATTAAGGATGAATAAAATAGTTCTAAAGGATTCATTTAAGATTTAATGGACCAAATTCGAAGACTATAATGCCTCCTTTATGGGTTTCAAGTGAAGATTTCTTCATCTAAATTGTTTTTTACCGATCATTCGACAAAAGTGCCATAGGCTTGTTAAAGGTGTGCTAATGATATAGGTCATAAGGATAATGTTTGCCCAATTTAGAACTATCAAGACAAGAGACACTAAAAAAGAATATTAAGCGACAAACTACTTTGAATTGTATTTGTAATCACTCAATTGTCTTTTTCTTTGTTTAGTCTACCCTCGTGTATTGCATTTAGTGTACTGTATTGTCAAATACAGACAACATCAATTGAAAGAACATCAAAATTCAATATAATCGGTTCCAATATTTTATATTCGTTAGAAATTGATCCTAAAATTTATTAAATAAATATTCATATAAATACTAATTAGGTCAATCCATTGGAGCACCTACATAATAGAAATTATATTATTCCATTACTTTGTTGTATTGGGTGATTGATAACGGGAAAAAAAAATGAAAAATGGGGGTATACCATTTCAATGTCCAAAAGAAATAAATATTGTCCACTTAGGATGGTTTAGTGGTTAGCACATGAAGTGTTACTATCATGAGGTCTGGGGTTCAAATCTACTAGTCGTCCGTGATTTACCTCCTCCGTATTGACCCTGAGACAGATTGGCGGGGGTGCATTTTAAATAAAAATGGACATTATAAAGAGTATTTTAATTAAATTTAATTTAAAATTTCTCTACAATACCTCTATTATTATTATTATTATTATTATTATTATTATTCTATTCAATTCAATTTGGTTGATCTAGTTCAACACAAAGCAACTATACTCTCATTCAAGCCGAGAGACTAAAGACAACAACACGAGCCAGGACCAATCAAGCCTATATCACATCTAAATTGGACCAATGAAGCCTATATCACATCTGATCCAGTCAATCTATTACTAAAGTGACAGGAATGTCTCAACTAACTCTATCCTTGTGCCTTATCTAATCCTAAACTATCTAAATAGGAACGAAATAGACCTTTAATATTGGCAATATGCGCCGTGCGGCGGTCTTCAAACTCACAAAGTGGTTTTACCCCCACCAAAATGGGCGATCCTTTTCAAAATGAAAAGATATGGTTTGCATGCTATCCAATAAACAAACAAACTCAACCAAAAAAAACAAAAAACTTTGTCACAGAACAAATATGCAAATCAAATTACAAAATAATTAAATGGGGGCAATTGGCTTTTCTTTTATTTTTTTTTTATGAAAAGAGCCTCTCACCCATCCATTCCTTTATAAAAGGATATAGATATTATTATCTTATGTTATACGTGTTGGTATAGTTATCAAATTTAAGTTGTAATAAATAATAAATGAATTAAACTTAGATGTGTTGTGATGTAATCTTTCTACTAAGTGTGTAGGATTTAATTAGTTTTAAAGGTGTCAATTTGGGTCGGTCAGGTCGGATTGAGTTTTTTTATAACTCAATCCGAACCCGGCCCGAACCTGAGTTCAATCCAAAACACCTAAACTCGAACCCGAACCCGACCAACCCAATCAACCTGAACCCGACCTAGATAACCCGAAAATCCGATTTAAAATAATTTTTTTATTATTTTTCCTATAATTCTTCACTTTTATCTCAATACTCCATTATTATCGTACAAACATGATATTAATATACATAAAAACATCTTAATTTTTAAAATAAAATTTGATTTAACCCTAAAAAAATCTACTAAACCCTATATTTAGGTCAACCCGAATCTGACCCGACCCAATCCAAAAATTTGTAACTCGCCAACCCTCCAATCAGAATCCGACCCGAACCAAAAAATGGTCAATCCAAACCTGATTTTTTTCGGGTTGACTCGGGTTGGGTCGTCGGGTCGGATTCATTTTTGACACCCCTAATTAGTTTGACACCCATAACTGGTCTGAACCATACTGAAATCTAGGTAGGTTTGGATGACCTGATAGCTAATATAGAAGTCCAGATAAGTCAAGGAGTGATATGATATTTAACAAAAAGTCTGGTTGGGTCTGCAAAACATGACAACTAGCCAAAGTTCAGTTGGGTATGCGAACCTAACAACTAGTGAGAATATCTGGTAGACTAAAGTAGAGTCAAGCGATTCTACATGGTAAGTATGGTAAGTTACTAGATGAGAGTATTCCAGTGAGGACGAGTCTCAATTAGGGACTTTAGGTGCGGGTCCAATTTAGATCTATTTTGGAAACCTAGATTGAGACTGTGACTAGATCCTGGTTTACAAAGACAGGATCTAATTAATGCTGCTATTTTATAATTGTGCTAACTCTATTTTCTAGATTAAATATTTTCTTGTTGAACTAACATGTTTTACAGGAGCAAAAATAAATATGAAAACTTAGGTGAATAGTACTCAAAGCGCCTCAGAGGCTATGGTTGAAGTACCCACTCAAAAGGGCACGGAGGCACCTCCTATACGGATGAGGCACCTTGAAGCTTGGCGCTGGAGGCGCATTAGAGCTCTTTGAAGGTGCCTTCACTCGGATAAGGCAGAGGGCTTCGTTGATGATAAGAGTTGCTTCTTCAGGGATGAGTTTTAGGGGTTGAAGGCGCCTCCAATCCTCTTTAAAAGGGTTGTTCGACCAGCTCTTCAAGCACACCTCTTCTACAAGCTTCTATGGAATCGTTCGATGTTCCAAATGCTCCGACTTCATGCTACTGTTCTGCTATGACACTGCTACACCCGACTGCTACAGACAAACTGTCACCGACACATGAGTGCTCTCACTTCGACATCTTCGTGTTGGAAACTAGTTTTAAATTTGTGCTTACTCTGCATATTTACAAAAGGAAACTGTAGGATTATTATACTTTCCTATTCATTTATTTGTATTCGATCACTCTTCCAACGATTCTGAAAGAAAATTTAGTGGATTACCCATCGATAGGTCCAAGGTGTTGGGACCTTTGACACCAGCTAGAGGGGGGTGAATAGACGGTCACCCTCTACGTTCGCTTCCTACACTTGTTAGCGAAGTGGAAATACAAAATAATAAGTATAAAACAAAAGCTAACCTTAGAAGACAATAAACAAGAAGAACAAAATCTAACGACGTGTTTCATTTAATGCAGTTCAGAGATGATCCTCCTACTCCACGACTGCCTGTGAAGAGGACGATCTCTATCCGGTTAGCACAATCCTCCTTCTAGGTGGAGAAACCTCGCTACAAACTCGGTCACACTTTAATTGTACTTAAGGGCTTGGGAGACTCTAATTAGGGGTTAACCACCTCTAATTTCATCACCAAGGCCAATCACTCCAAACTCCATTATATAGAGCTTGGGGAAATCAACAAACTGATTTTACCGTTACTAGTCGACTGGTCTTTACACCAGTCGATTGATGCTTGCCCAACAACACTCTACAGAATTTGTGATTCTACCAACGACTCTTTATCAGTCGACTGTTATAGTGCACCAGTTGATTGGCCAAGGTGTACCAGTTGACTGGCTACAATACCAGTCAATTGACTACAGTATTAGTAGACTGATTTTCATAGCTGTCGGGCACATAAACATTCTATGCCTTGTGATAATCGACTTGATCTAGATGCTAGTTCCAGTTGGCTAGTTCAGATGCTAGTCGACTGGAAAAACCCTAAACCTAGGGTTTTACCCCGAGTACAATCTCTCATGCACTCGTCCTCGCCCACACAACCTCGACCTGCCTTCTAGCCATCTTCCATCAACCTTGCATCCCTCGGATGCTTCCCCATCCTTCACATCTTACTTTCAGGATTCTTCCTTCAGCCTTGTCCTTGTTATTGGGTCTTCTCATGACCTTGTCTTCTATCTGTTGGTGCAATTTCCAGTAGGTCAAGGTTGACCTAGTTGACCAAGCGTAAACCTTGGTCATGGTTTCGATGT
>JBBMJZ010000662.1:0-12157 GCA_037833815.1 Zingiber zerumbet | reverse complement strand
TTAATGAATATTTAAATTTATAATTTATATTTATTAAGCTCGTTTAGGCTCGATAAAAGCTCGAATAAGCTCGTAAGTCATGAATATATTCGTTAAATAAAGCTCGAGCTCAGCTCGATTATAAACCAGCCAAACTTAAACATCAAGAATTCAGCTCAGTTCGGCTTGGCTCAATTATATTGTGCAAAAGGCGGGTTCCACCGCCCAGCGGCCCCCTAGGCCTGGCCCCACAGGAATCCTAGGAGGAGGTTAAGGCTTGGCTCAATTACATGTGGCAAAATGTAATTGAGGTGTGTTCTTTACAGAGATGCATGTCTTCTCTCCCTATATAAGGGAAGCAGGTTAGTCTCTAAGGGGTATGATATTATCATCATACTATCTCAACTACTTTTACTCCATTCAGTTCATTTTATATTTATTTCTATTTGGGGCTCCATGATAACTAGACATCAGAGAGGTCTCATCAGGGTAAATCTTGATAAATCCGTTGACGCGTGTTAATATCTCCATAGGAATCAATAACGCCATGAGAAAAAAGTGAAGAGAAGGCTTCGACATCATGCTCTTGTTTGTGAGGTGGATCTTTATCGCCGCATTATCATGATGAAATTTCCGCACCGCAGCAAATAAGGTTACTAGACTTATTAAATAAGCTTTGAAGTCCCTTTCTTTTCCTTCTTCATTCTAAATTTTATATTTGTTGAAATATATTATTTCTTATATTGATGGAGTATTTTGAATTTATTACTTTAGAATGGGAGATCCCTTTACTTTTGTATTAATTTAATCCTTTCTTATCTCATCATTATAGTTGAATAGATCATATTATAGATTAGTTAAAATTTTCAAAGAAAAGATCAATAATTATCTAATCGAATAAAAACAATTAATTATCAAATAAATATTATAAAAACAAATTGACGATCTAAAAGTCAATTTGTGATATTTTAGACTTTTTTTTACTATACAATGTTAATATTTTTAGTTAAATTTTTTTAACCTTACTAATTATAGTATAATATTATATGTGTGACTATTTTTTTTCTTTGAATAAGAGCAATAAAGATTAAATCAACCTATTTAATCTATTTAGGTGTAGGTACGTGTTAGATGATTGAACCGATTTGTTTTAAAGGCATTTATAATAAAATACTTATTAGAAAATTAAAAAAAAACATATTCTTTTATCATTATTATTAACGCCACTTTAAAAAAATATTAAGATAAAATTAAAAAAGACATATTCTATTATCATTATTATTAGCGCCACTTAAAAAAAATATCAAAATAACATAATGCCTTAAATTTCAATTCAAAATGTTTTCATTGTCAATTAGTTTAACTGTAGAAATATGAACTATCAGTTTGATCATCTTAAAGCATCAAAGCAGGGAGATTCGCTATTTTAGTGGCCCCTTTAGTATCGATCCGATGGGTATAAAAGGAAGTTCATACAGGTACACAGGTCATAGGTGCATGGTGGGGTAAACCCCAGATCGTCAGTTCCTGAGAATCGATCCCTGTCCATTACGCCAGAGATAGATATCATATATCCACCGTCTACGTTACGCCCTGAAGATATCTTAAAGCATCAAAGAAGCTCCAAAATGAAGCAGACCAAAAGTTTGGATAGTAGCGTCAAAGTAGATTTGTTTGGGTAAAAATAGCTTTAACCTTAAAAAAAAATATATATATTTTAATAAAATAAATTAAAATGCCATGGTATTTTAATAATATTTAAAAGAAAAAATGATTAGATAATTTTTTTAAAAAAATTGCCAAAATACTTTTGGGGAAAATGCCCTCTTTTATTATGTTTTAAGTGATACAACTGTGAGCACTTGTGTCTTGTTGATTATGGCTCTTTTTTCATTAGCACTTGTGTGTTTCTTATGCTGAAAATGTGCTGGCGTGGTGTGAAAAAGCAACACCTTTATTTAAATATCAGGAAGCCACTTCTTATCTTTTTTCTAATTAAAATGATTTTTTAAAATTTTTATTTAATAAAAATAAAAATAATAAAATATTTTAAACCCCCATTCTTCTTAAAAATTAGCTGTGTTAGCCGTCAATGATTAATTTTTATTTTTAAAAATTAGCCGTGAGCTTAGCCGGTTATTTTTTATTTTAAAAAAATTATCTACACCGAACCTATCCATTAAAAAAAGTCAACTAAGCCGTATCGTGGAACTTGAAAAGATGCGGACTTCCTCCTGTCCTGTAGCCACTAATTCATCGGTTTTGAGTCGTTCTTGCTCAGCCTTTGTATAATGTCTACGCCGCCGGCGATCTGGATAGAGGTGAACAGATTTGGCAATCGACAGCTGCAGCTGCAGCAGGGACGGCGGCGGCAGCAGCAGCGGTGGGAGAGGCTGCAGCAGCAGTTGCGGGATGAGCTGCAGCAACGCCAGGTTGAGCTACAGCAGCAGTGGAGGGAGGAGCAGAGGCGGCGGGAGGAGCGACAGAGGCAGCTACAGCAGCAGTGGAGGGAGGAGTGGAGGGAGGAGCAGAGGCGGCGGGAGAAGCTACAGAGGCAGATACAGCAGCAGTGGAGGGAGGAGCAGCGGCGGCGGCATGAGCAGCAGCAACAACAGCTGCGGCAAGAGCTGCAGCGGCGGGAGGAGATGCACCGGCAACGACAGCACGAGAAGGAGCTGCAGTGGCAGCTACAACAACAGTGGCAACAGGAACTACAACGGCAACGACAGCAGGAGCTGCAGCGGCGGGAGGAGCTGCAGCGGCGACTGCAACGGCAGCGGCAGCAGGAGCTACAGCGGTGGGAGGAGCTGCAGCGACGACTACAGCAGCAGCGACAACAGGAGCTACTTCGGTGGGACGAGCTGCAGCAGCCGCAACAACGGCGACAACAGCAACAGCGGCAGCAAGAGTTACAACAGCGACAAGAGGTGCAGCGGCCACAACAGCAGCAGCGATGGCAGCGGCACAAGGATAGCCTACAGCGGAAGCCACTGACAGCAGCAGCGCTCCATCCTCCGCAACAAGCACCCCCACTGCTACCAGCTTTTCATCTCCGCCAGCTGGGCTGGATTCGGAAATTTCAAGCACGCCTCATCCGATGGCCCTTCGCAGTTGACTCAAGCCTCGTCCTCACCTTCATCACGTTGCAGCGCAAGACCAGTCTCCTCTTCCCTATCCTCCTCTGGTTATTCGTCCTCTTCATCTTGTGGGTCGCTATCAGTTTCAAACGGTGGGAGGTCACCAATCGATCGCCAGTCTCCCTGAAAGACTTCGTCCGCTGTCTTTTCGACCGTTAGTCAATCAACTATCGTTAACTTGATAAGTGTTTGATTCCATCTCCCAGCTGTCAAAATAGAATAAAAATACCATTACCCATGAATTGTCTTATCTGCACACGTCTATTTCTGTTCAGTTCTTAGTAGTATTTCTGCTGCACTCAAGCGATGCTTTGAAGCTTTCTGGTTTCAAGAACATGTGGAAAAAGGGCTTGAAAAAAGTTTCGATTCTCAATTTACAGTATGAGAAATCAAGTGGATGAGGAACCGACGAGCTCACCACTCGAGTGAATGAAGCTCCAATTGATAGTAAAATCAAAAAACAAAACAAACAACGATAAAAGATCCGAGCCTAGCGAAGTAGCACACCGACGAATTGGGAAAGGGAATAGATTACCTCAGTGCATTCGACTCGCTTGATTATGTCAATAGAAATTTCAGAGCGAGGCATTTTCTCCAGTAAAATCAATTTCTTATGCTAAGAAGGAGAAGGCGTGTTTGGCGCCATTCGGAAGAGATCGGCGACGAAGTAGATGAGGAGGAGGTCGACATGACGGCCCAGACGAAGGTCATCTCCAGGGCAAAGGACGCGACGACGATCGAGAAGATGAAGAGAGCTGACCAAGTGACTACATACTAGAACTACAGGCGCAGCCGCGCAGGAGGCAGAGCGCCAATTTAATAGGTTTTTTAAAATTAAATTAAATGTTATTTTAAAAATTAAAATATTTTTATAATCCATTGAAATTCATTCTATAAATTAAATTTTAAAAATTTATAGCCACCCACAGTGACTAATTCAAAATTTATTCACCATAAATTTTATAGTTATTTATTGTTCTCTTCCTCCAAATAATCAATTCATTCTTTATCTATTTTTTAACCAAATGCCCTTTCGGGGAATTAATTCATTTGGAAGTGACAAGATTGTTATCTAATTAATTCATTTGGAGGCAAACTATAATTTTGTTGAGAAAAATAACAGCAAAAATACATTCTGCTTGCAGAAATCAACATGGAAAAAAATGAAACTGAAACTGGAACTCAATCACATATTCAGAATTGCTTCAGAAGAAGATTCAGAAAGATCTTGAACACTTAATTCAACAAGATAGTTTTGCCAAAACAGTACAAAGACATCGAAGCCAATCAATCAGACTCATCTTACAAAATGAAAGTAGGGATGCCAAAATGGATCTAGTAGAAGAAGCCGAGTACTTTGCCACCAGCATTCTTTCTTCTTGCCTCTTCATGATCCATGATTCCGGCAGATGTTGTCAACACAATGTAACCAAACTGCATAATTCAGTAAAGAAAGCTTAGTGCAGTTTAGTACCATCCAACACTAATGAGAACAAATGAAAAGGAACAACGCCTCTATTGAGAATTAAAGACGGAAAGCCAATTTACCTGGCGAGATGGAAGCAGTCTGGCAGTCCAAGACTCTATCTCTTTGACACCCACATCGAAGCGGGGGCTAATCACACCACACTTATTCAACCTGCCATTCAACTCGACAACTATTTTACCAGCACGGTGGTCATCCACGTACTCAAACTCACCAATGTAACCTGCAAAACCACCATCATAAAACTCACCAAAATGCAATGGCTGCAGCAACAGAACAAAGATGTTGCCAAAAGCACAAACCGTGTTTCTGCATGACGAGGAGAAACTTGATTATCACTTTTGAGGAAGGTCTAATCATGACCTGCCTCTTTCCGCGCTTCTCAGCATTGTACATGCTCTTGAGAGCATCATTCAGTACACTGACTCTCACCATCCTGATCAAGTCTGCTGAAGCAAGGAAGAATTAAATTTATATGTGAAGACTTGTCTAAAAATTGTAACTAAGAATCTATAGCTAGAGCATATACTCTAATGTAAGAATAGGCCAAGTGTGAAGGTGTTCAAATATAAACAACGTAAATTGTAAGTTCTTCCAAAAGTAATCTGCAATGTAGAACGATACCTCCTACATATATTTCTAATCCAAACATAATCACAGAAAGAAACCCAAGCCAGAGAAGTCTTGGAGAATCATTCAAAAAACGAGCTCTAACAGTCTTCTTGCTTGAAGATCCAGGTTTATATGGACAAACTATATTAGAATACAACAAATAGGAACTATTCAATTAAATCTAGATCAAATTTCATGTTTTTCTTCAATTAAACGAAAAAATTTGCAGCCATTGTTTGCCTAGTTTAGATTGTGTTCAAAATACAGGGGATTGCAATTTTTAGATTGAAGGAATTACAACCATATAATTTTTAAGGTTTTACAAATAAATAATGAATCTTTTCGCTGCACTAAGAAAAATTGCACTAATTTTCCAACAGAGTTTGAAATTTGAATTAAAAAAGCAGGTATTGTTAAAGAGAACGAGGACTTGGCCAAGGCGTTAATTATCAACATACTACAGAAGCTTCAGAAATGGAGATCAAAATACAGAAGCTTCAGCATTAGTTATCGACGCTAAAAGAAAAATATAAAGTATACACAAAGATATGGAGATCAAGCAACAACCGAAAGCTATTCCACAAATATTGAAAACACCGGATCGATCTACATGCAAAAGATTCGTAACATCGACAGATGAAAATTTTGAGCACATCAGAAGACAAAGACCACACCTTGCTAAAGAGTGAAGTTCGCGACGGGAGCACGGCGCGAAACCCTAATACGACGATGGAATCAAACGAGAGAGGCGTGAGCCTGCGTTGGTGTTTCCAATATATACAGGGATTACCAATGCCCTAGAATTCATGTATGGGCCGACCGGGCCGGTCCAGCCCGATCCATTCATTTGAGTGCTCAACATAGCCCGGAATCCATTATGCACGTGCGATGGTATAAACCCTAACTCGCCGGAATCCATTTTGTCGCTTCTCCAGCTCAATTCCACTCCCTGTGTGTGGTATCGAGGCTGATGGCTTCCAATCCGAACAAGGCCTCCGCCGCCGGCAGCGCCGCCTACAATGAAGTGGCCGTCAAGCCCTCCTCGCACGATCCATCACAAGGTAATAAGCAATTGATACCATGAATGAGTTTTTCTTCGAAATACCTGCTTTTAAGCGCAAGAAAGGAAATGCTTCGATCTCTGAATTGTATTTAGTATAGTGAGCCTGCGTGAAGAAAAATGTCTGCTTTCGATGCACAGATACTATATTTAAGAACAAACCTTAAATTAATGAGTAAAGCAACCAAGGAAAACACCAAATCAAGTGTTCTATTGACCTTTCCCATTAATATATTGAATTTTGTAGTTATCTATTTTATAATATTGAATGGTCTATCAATAGTTGGTAGACATCAGCAGTGCCACCTATTATTTCTTTAGGTGCGAGAGGTTCAAATTAAATCCATATGAGTGTTCCAATTTTACATTAGGACAATGAGCTTCAGCCTAACCTCCATTTCTGTTTCTCTAAATTTATCAAATTAGTCTAGTATAATATCATCACCAATAATTTAAGAGAATTGATGTTTATATTGTACAACACCAACATTAGGCATGTTGCACATGTTGAGCGCACAAAGAGAACATTAGTCATGAGCTCTTAAGTTGTAAATTTAATTGTAATGAGTGTACTATTTTAAACATGGCAATTCTATTTTTTTTTCCAATATTTGATACTTGTCTTTCATTATCAAATGATTAAACACAGATACTTTAGCTGAACACACAAAACAAACCTAAAGCAAATAGATTGTCTTTTTTTTTTATGGAATGATGTAATGGCAGTAGGAATATTGTTGTAGCTGGACGTAGATACAAGGTGGAAAATGAGCGTGATGTCTTATTCTAGAGTGATAGGTGATCAAGGGAAGGTTCCTTTGCTATGAATCGGAAGACCTCTTTAAACACAACATGAACAAGAGGATCAATGTCTCTAGTATAGAGAAAGGGGTGTGGGATTGTTTGGAGAGATCAAGGAATCAGAGTTGCTGCGGATTGAAATTAATACTAGAGATCAAGAAGTCAGAAATTTTGAAGGATTATTCATCAAACTGCTAACATATGCTAGATACATGCCATTTTGGTTCTTTGAAAGAAGACATTTAAACAGTCAAGGCCACAAAAAAAAACAAAACTATTGACAACTATATGGTTGGAAAGGAATTGATGTATATTTGACAGTGGAGACATTGATAGTTGTGCTAATGGAGGAGGATTTTCATGGGTTGGATGCTGAAGATCCCTTTGAAAGCCCAGCAGTAGAAAGATAATGAGAATTGAAGAAGCTTCGGAATCCTGAAGACTAGACAACCTCTTTATGTTTACATTTTTCAGCTAGTTGGGGGAGCTTAGTTGCTAATGTAATGTAGTTGTCTAACTATTTCAGATGTTTCTATGGCTGTGAACTTTGTGTTACACTGTGTCGTGTAGTAGTATGGTAGTTTGATGTAGCAACTGTAGCTGTAGAGGATTGTCTCTACATGGTAGGCAACTAGTCTGGTAAGCAATTTGTATAGCGGCTCTCTTGTTATTTCCAAGGACTATTCTATCAACACATGAAGAACTCTTAGAATATAAATGTATATATATGTCTCTTAACAAGTAAGTAGTTAGCTAATCAAGTTTTTGAGAGTTACAGTTCAACTTAAGAGAAACAGTATAAGCTTTATGTTAGGACTTAAGCTGCTTGTTAATCCTCTATTACTTTAGAAGTTTGGATTGCTTAGGTAACAATTACCACATCGGCTAGGACCATATACACTTAGTTCATCCCGTTTAGTTGTGAAAATTACAAGTTGATGTTATATTTTTTCTAGACCTATTTTCAGAATATATTTAGCTATTTGCTGCCTTTTTTATAGTTCAAGGGCCATTTTATGTGTTGGATCTTGTTCTTTGTTTGTGCTAAATTGCTGCATCCTTTTATTCTTTTTTTTTTTGAAAGCAGGAGCCAATAATGAAATCAACAAAACTTTTGATGGTTTCATGGTCAACTGATTTCAGGTACAATGGCAATGATTAGATTAATCTTCAATGTAGATAACAAAATTCAGAGGCACAAAGAACGTCTTTAAGCAAGCAAACATTCAACAGAAAGGTATCAAAATCTAAGCTGTGATGGCATACTTACTCAGAGTGAAGCATCTCACCTTGTTCTTCTTGCATTCTATCTTCGAAGACTCCTGCAAAGCATCAATAAAGAACAGTTGAACAAGCACAAGAAGGTAAAAACAAACTCCAGACATCATACTCGAGACCAGAATACTTCCATCCGTGGCATCAAATTGTTCTGGATTCGAGCATGAGATATGAACACTGTTTGACCAAATGGAAATATAGTTTAGCAGTGGGCATAACATAATATGTTGGAAAGATAGCAACAAAACTGCAAGGATTTGTAAGAAGGAAACAATGAATGATACATGCCTGAACACATCAACAGCTGATTCAAACTGCTCTGGCACCAAACCAGCTGTGCTGGTGCCACTGCACTACCCCTCAAATGGACTCCAAACACGACCATTGTGATTCATCTACTGAGATTGACATGACTTGGTGCAGTGCCATGATCGAATAGGGTTGACAGTCGGTTCCAGCTTGACAAGAACAATGATGGGGAGCTGCAAGACTCTGTGTAGCCGAAGAAGGGCAAGAGTCAGCAGTGGACAGTTTGATTGTGAACTGCACTAGGAGCTGAAGACAGACACTGGAATTGAATTGAAGCAACGAGGTGGAATCTGAGGGGTCAACTGAGGCTGTTGGAATTTGTACAAATTGAATAAAATTTGTCTCCATATTCAGCAAATGCTCCACAGCAACTCATTAACTGGGCTGCTCTGCTTCTTTTGAGTTCAATCGTGTCAATTATTTTAAAGACACATCTGCATAGTTTAGGGTTTATTCGATCTCCACCTCAAATAATTTTTCTCACCTGTTTTTGTAATCAAGCAATGAATCTTTTCTAAAGTGGGTTTGTCCAATATGAAACATTTGCTGCTTTGAGCAAGTGGAGCTCCACTGTTATTACAATTGCCGTGGTCTTGGCTTTGTCTTCATTTAATAGAATTTTTTCTTGGCTTCTAAAAACACTCAAACAAAGTTATAAACAAGTGGTTGTCTTTTTGTGTAATTTTGTAGGAATTCTTTATTACTTGAGCACTTTAACTAGGGGAGAAAAGTTCTTTTCATTTAATATTCTTTCTGAAGATATTGTTTTCATTAATCTTTGTTTGCTTAAAACCACTTGCAGTTAGATTTTGAAGAGTCGAGAATGATTAATTTTGAGAACTGAAGACGCAAATCGATGTCAAGAATCTGGATGATCAACATTCATTGAGCTCGAAGAAGATATTGTGACTCTCTTTTTTCGTAGATGAAACATCAAAAACAAAAGTCAAACTGCATCATCTCTGTTTTCTTGCTCTGTTCGCAGTCCGGAGCAATCTTGGAAGCGGAGAGGAGGTAGAAGCCCACATTGCCCGCGCTCTTCCTCGCCGCCGCCGAGTCAACTTCCAGCTGACTCTTCTTGCAGTGGGCAATCGCTCCTTGGATCGAGTTTTCCGCGTCGGAGCTCACGCTGCTGCTCCTCTTCAGTGTCGACTTCCCGCCCGTGTTGGCGGTGCTCGAGAAGGACAACGACTTCGTCGCAACTGCGGCGGAGGAGGAAACAGATGACTTGGTCACTCGCTCGTCGTCCGCCAATATCTCATTTTGATCGCGTTTCATGCTCTTTGAAGTCTTCAAGTCCTCGTCGGAGGATCTGGATTTGTGGAAAAAGGACCTCAAGTAGGATTTCGGAGCTTTGATCTTGAGGTTGAGGAGCTTCTTGGTCCATGATTTCTTGGGAAGCGAATTGGAATGAGAATGAGCGCCGCTGGAGTTGCAGGAGCGATAAGCGATTCCTTCGTCGCTGGCGGCATCGTCGGCGGAGGGTGGGTTGGCCAGAAGCTGCTCAACCATTTGCAGGCGCGGGGGGAGGTGGAGAGGCAGAAGCTTCCCTTTGTAGAAGAGTTCATCTGCCGGAGAGAGCAGGGCTGGGTCGTCATCAGCTGTCATGTGGAATTCGAAATCCTCCGACCGGGGAGAATAGCCGGCGAAGTCTTCTTCCGCCATGGACGAGCTCTCTAAGAAGGCTGTGCTTTTTATAGCAGCAGCAGGCAGCATTAAGGGAAACTTTTCATTTCACCCCTTCATACTTCTCCTAGTTCAACATGACCTGGTAAGTAACATTATTTTGCGGATTAGTCTGTGTTCATATTATCCTGTCTCATAGTGGTTGTTTTTTAAAAATTAATTTATTTTAGTTGATGAATGCAATTAATTGGTAAACCACACAAATTAAGTACAACACTGATGATTTAATATGCTTGCATAGGTCAAGTTTCATGCTTTCGGGGACCTTGGAGATATTGTTCTTTCATAGAACTTGAAAAATAAAACAAATTAGAAGCTAAACAAGTTTAAGGTTTGTTTAATTGGTAGTTGTTGTACCAAATGCAGATATTGACAGGACATCAGTTGACCAATTTTGATCCATGTTTAAGTTAATAAGTTAATATTATTAGGGCTAAAGAGTGGCCATTATCTATAAATTGTAGTATAAACTTGCTAATCAGTAGGAAGAACACTTTGAATGAAGACAAGAGGCTACTTATTTTTATGCTTAATGAATGATCGTGCATTGACTGCACGTTTAGAACTGGTTTTTTCTGATAAATAAAAAAATTAAAGTTATGGTAGAGATTTCAGGAAGGCGTATGTTTGTTTTTTTTAATTCAAAGTTTTTTTAAGAAAAAAAGTAAACCAAGGAGTATTTCTTAGTTGTTAATTGTTATTTGCAGTTGGAATGTCTTGAACCTTCAGTGTTTTTTTTTCTTGTTCTATTTTTTATATAAACTATTGTGGAGAATAAACTAAGTTTTAGGCATAAACTAATTTGTTAGTAATCTTGAACCTTTAAACTTAAAAGTTTTAACCATTACGAGATCATCCTTCCTTAATACCAGAGTCTAACATTACCTTGGCATATTGAGCGATGTTAGAAATTTTATTATTTGATAAAATTTTATTTATAATGCTTATGATATGAAGAATAAAAGAATTGCAATTCCTTGTCTTCAAATTTTCACTTGCTATTGAAACTGCAACGCCCTTATGTGACAAAATACTGAAATATGCGTTCAAAGATATAAAAGTAAGGGGAAGGGATCATCTGGTCCGCAAATGTTGGACCATCCCCTGATCCAACATTTGCATTGGAGGGAGGCAATGACCCCCACCTGTTTAACATGTGGGGGTCATTGCCTCTCACTAATCCACCTTTTCTAGTCCAGGAGCAGACCAAGAAAAGTGGTCCAGAGGATCCCATTCCAAAAGTGAGCATATATGAAAGTCGATAGACTTTCCGAAAGCCTCATAATTTGGATAAACATAGATAAATGCCATCTAGACATGTTCAAATGTTTAAGATTTAAATTAGTACTAGTGAAGTCCGTCTCAATAACTCATAATTTTTTTAAAAAATATAGATGTCACTACATACTATCACCCATCCTTTAGTGATATTTGAAGTTTCCTTTAGTAATTTACCTATACCATCTTAAACATGTTTATTGGAGTTTTCTCTCAAAAGATGCAACTTACTTTTTCTCTAATGTTCTTATTTCTTATTATATCCATCATTATATGTCCACACATCCACCTTAACATCCCATTTCAACGACTCTCATTTTCTATTTGTGTGCTCACTTCATAGCCCAACATATAGCTTCATTTAAAATAGCAAGTCTAATCGTCATTTTGTAAATCTTCCCTTTAAGCTCAGAAGTACCTTATGATCACAAATAACACCTAATATGCTACTCTCATTGTATGTTGGAAAACAATTTTGTTTATTTGTAATCATATTGCCTATACTCAACCTTCACTTCATGTTAGCTTAGT
>JBBMJZ010000655.1:0-12158 GCA_037833815.1 Zingiber zerumbet | reverse complement strand
AGGCTGTTTACTCAATCGGGAAAGACCTAGTTTGAGGCTAGGCAGGAGAAGTCTTAGCAGATTATGGAACCCAGGTGAAAGTCCAAGTGGGTCGAGAGGACCCGATGCTTGGCGATGTGATCGAGAGGTCTAGATGACCAAAGATCAAGACAAAAGTTCCGATGAGCCGATCAAGGCTAAGTGAAAAGTCCAAACAAGATCTGGAGGATCAACGTTTGGCAGGTAGGTTGAGGTAAACAACTGGAGGAGTGATAGTGAGATCGGGTTCCTAAGGTCGCTAATCCAACTGAAGAAACCGGAAAGTTTCCAAGTTGAGATCAAGACAGTTTTACTATCTAATATTACTCATGCATTATATATTACTGTGCTAACCTTTGTATTGCAGGAATACTTTGTTTAACTCTGTGTTACAGGTTCAGCCTGATCGGTCGACCGAACCATCTTGACTTAGACTAGAGATCAGTTCATACCAAAGCGGAGCACATTCCGATCAAAACTAGATCAGTCAACCGAACCCTGATGATTCAGCACAGTTCAGATCGATCAGAAGCAGGGAAGGAAGCTACGCTGATCGGTCGACCGAACCAGGTGATCGGTCGACCGAACAATCAAATCATCAATACGACATTAAGTGCACATCTCAACAAATCTTGACGAATAGGGAAGGATAATGTTTGGTCGACCAAACCCTTAATGGTCATTTAATGCCTATGATCGAATCAGCATCAGATCTCAGCGAAGATGAAAGGGTGCTAGTTCGGTTGACCGAACCCAAGGATCAATCGACTGAACATCGACGATTCTTATAAAAGAGAGCTCGCGGTCTGAGGCTAAGACAAAGCTTTTGACTGGGTTCGAAGATCATCACTGTGCAAGCTGCGATTCGTGCTATGACTACTCATCTGTTGCTTCAAGAAGTGCCGACCAAACCTCAACTTTTATTTACTGTCGGTATAACTTTTATTTGCTTGCATTGTACTTAATTCAAGTAAGATAGTAGACTATTACTATCTTACTCATCTTTTGTACGCATTGCTTCTTTCTGAGGTTTTCGGAAAGAAGAGACTTAGTGGATTGTCCACCAGTGTGGTCAAGGATCGCGGGTCTTGGAGTAGAAGTCGACCTAGGCTTCAAACCAAGAAACTGAACTGAGTATTTTACTTTCCGCTGCATATTATGATTACTTTTAAAATACGATAAGAAAAGTTTTAAGGGCGATATTCACCCCCCCTATCGTACTATTTCGATCCAACATAACACATTCATGAGAACTGAGTTGTATTAGGGAGAGTCATGTGTGAGATATGTCAATGCTTATACAAACAACAGAACAATTCAAGGATATTATGTCTACTGTCAGCCAATATGCAAATAGATCTTCACAAGGAAAAATTCAAATGGTAAAATCTATCTATCCTATACATGACTCAATTGTTGAATACTATTACATATTTGTTTTCTATTCATATGGGGGATTGTTGGAGATGTGAATGCAATAAAGAGGTGCAGAAAAAGAGACTTTATTGTGCATGGAGTTTTAGATCCACATTGAGAGTCTCTTGGCTTTATGGTTGATTTAAATTATGACACATGCATTGATGTTGTGGACATATGTATGGGGAGAGACTCTCTCTCACGCGTAGGTGCGCAAGGGGTGTAAATCTAGAGCCTGGATTTGCACTGAACTAAGTTGGCTCATATGCGAGCACAACCTGTACACGTCGAATGTCAGATCGGTCAAGACAAAATTTGCCGAAAAGAATGAACTAACGTTTTGTCAGAATATCTTTTTGCTACCTTCTTAAGACTATAATGAAAGCATTAATATGAAATTAATGGTGATTCTGTAACGTCTCGACATTAATGACGATATTAAACTCAATAATGATGATTTCGTAACGTCTCTACATTAATGACAATATTAAACTCATTAATAATGATTTCGTAACGTCTCGACATTAATAAAGATATTAAACCCATTAATGATGACATTAAACCCAACATTAAATTGTCAGAATTTGGTTATTTATTTCAAGCAGTGTGAGAGCTTTTATATAAGGATGTTAAATCTTGAGCAGAGGTATAATAGCGGAAGATAAGCAAAAGCGAAAGCGAGAGCAATAGCAAAAAAAATTCCTCCATCGTCGTTCCCCGATTCTTTTCTCTCAGTTATGTATCTGCTCGGCTGAATTACTCTTGATAACACTCAGGTGCATTCTCAGTTTGTCACGAACAACCAGTGCTTGGTTGTGTGTGTGGTTTTGCAGTTGTATCCTGGGAAACAAATGACTCGAGAGAACTTCGAAGCACAGCCAAAGGTGAGACGAAACTATTTAAAGAAAACTACATTAAGCGTAGGCTTCGACATCTTCCTTGATAAATTCTTTTTCCAATTTGCTACAGACTACATCGACTCTACGATTCAGACAATCAAAATCTTGGTTGAATAGTCCTACCAGTAATCCAAGATTATTATTTATTTAGGTCATCGTAACATATAAATTATAATTAATTTTGTATAATTTTAATTTATTAAATTTTCTCTAAATACAGATTGTCCAATGGGAATTACTGCCCTGCAGGTACATGAACGCCGTGTGGCAGTGGGAGCTCGCCCGGAGCTTCTTGATGGCGCGTTTGAAGCGGGGGAGAGTACGAGGAAGGTTGACATCGCGTTGCGATTTGTGAGGCTCTGCCTGGAGTTTCGTCGCACACTTGGAGTATGGTTTAATTCTAACCATAGATAATTAATTAGAGTAAATAAATTGATTTTGAATTAGCATGAAGTATTTACTTTTAATTTGATTGTGTTACTAAATTAAATATAATATATGTTCATAATCTTTATATAACATCAACTTGTACTATCCTAAATAATATTATTAAAAGTGTTAGTCAATTTTATTGTAGGTGTAGGGGCGGATCTAGAGGGGGGCGGCATCGGCGGTCAACCCGATAGTGAAACTCCTAATATTATAGGGTTCTATCAGTAAAGATAGAAAATACCGTCCCTTGTTCCATGTAAAAATTACTTCTTTATATTTAAATTTCTAGATCTGTCACGAGTAGTTGTTACGGGTAGTTGTTGATTTATAGATGTTCCTAAGTTGTATTATAGGTGAAAAATATAATTATAGATTTACTTGGAATTCATTCTAGTAAATTTAAAAGAGCATCTGGTTTGTGTTTTAGAAAAAAATAAAAGAGCATCTGATTTGTATTTTGTTTTCTAAGAAAATAGAAAATACTTTTAGTTTATATTTCTCATGTTTTTATTTTAGAAAAAAAGTATTTTCTAAGAAAACAAAAAATATAAAAAAAAAATTTCGAAAAATTAAAAAACATATATATATATATATTTTAAAAATATAAATATAAATAAATCAAACGCCCGCTAAATTATTCTAAGGCTTACATTGTTTAAGTAGGGCAATAATAAAATTTTTTTTTTTAAGATAATTCTTAAATTAAAATTGATAAGTTTATAAAATTATTTTTTTTTAAGCAATGATATGTTTAAAGAAAAAAAATTTAAGAAAAAATTTAAGAATAGACATATAAAGTCATGACTAATTATTTTATTTTATTTTTTTTAGATCTATCATTTTATGTATCTTAAATTTTTCTTTTTTTTTTTTTAATAAGAAAAAAATAATGGCGGTTTTTGGCAGGGAAATGATGAGACCACTCGCATCGCTTGTAATTCTGTAAACCTACTTTATTATATGCGGTCACCTGGAACTTGTATGCGGCCCTTCAATCCTCTGTACGCGTGGAGGATGAAATACTGTCCGGTGAGTGGTCAAATATTTGTCTCCTTCCATGTAAAATTACTGATTACGCCACCCTTTTCTCGCTATATAAGGTCACTGTTTCTTAGGAGGGCATTTGTCGCGCAACGATCTCCTTTTAGAAAGGACATTCTTGGGGTTTTAACTGGAAGCTTCGCTACACTTGAAAAGTTGAAGGAATCATAAAGCGTCTTGTTTTGCTCTGTAAGTAAGTGTTGCTCGATTTTATCCTTCGGTGTTAATTTTTTTTCTTCATTTCCAAGGTTTTGAATCTGCTGAGAGAGTAATCACTCTGTTGAATACGCTGTTTGTTTTCATTTATATGAGCGTTGCTGCATTGTGGTTGTACATTTTGAATGGGAGAAGGTAGAAGAAGATAGATGAGCAGGTAATGAGGACTGCATGATCGTCTACCGATTTTGGCTCCCTCATGTTTGTTTTTGCTGCTTGCCTTCCCCTTTCCTTCCTCTTTCTGGTTATCCATCCAAGTAAAC
This sequence comes from Zingiber zerumbet, assembly GCA_037833815.1. Lineage (NCBI taxonomy): Eukaryota > Viridiplantae > Streptophyta > Magnoliopsida > Zingiberales > Zingiberaceae > Zingiber > Zingiber zerumbet. The sequence goes on along the minus strand of JBBMJZ010000655.1, from coordinate 7,873 downwards.
CAAGCTGAAAGGTGGGGAGGAAGGAGAAGACAGTCTTTTCTGTTCCTTTTTGTTTTCTTGGAAAACGAACAGGTAGAGTTCGCCCAGTTAACTTTGCAGAGAACAGCTTGTGATGGCCATCTCCATGTCGGTTCTGAACCTTAAGGATTAGACAGGTTTTGCACCAGTCACCGACTCTTATTCGACCGAGAATCTAAATCATAGAGTCGTAAAAGAATCATCTTTATGGAGAACTCCAGTTTGTTCGTCCTTTTGAATACGGCCCTTTATCTTGTTTGAAAATCTCTCTTTTGTAAGATATTGAGCATCTTTCTGGATGATCTAATGCTGACGCTTGATAGAATGTGCATCTTTATATAACTAATTATGTCGATATCTTATCTCAGGTGAGCTTTCTGAAAAGCAAATGAAATATACTGCGTCCTCTATAGGTGCAACATATCAGACACCTCCTCTGAATTCCTGCATAAATGAAGCGATGATAGGAGAAGTTGTTTCCTCTACTGGTTCTTATGCTCCACTCAGCAGGAGATTCTGGAGTGCTGGGGACTATGAAGGTCAACCGAACACTCAGTCAACGTCACATAGTAAGTTACTCTTTAATGGATTGATTTCTTCTCAAATTTATATAGGTTCTGATGAGATACGATGCTTGTACCAAGGGGATTTTGGAAATCGTCTCTGTGTCCATCCCAAGTTTCTACATTCAAACGCTACTTCACATAAGTGGGTCTTTGGAGGTGTATCCACTGTTTGCATCTGATCAATACAGTTATAATTTTTCAAATTTTACTGACTATCTTGCTTTATCCCTTTTGTTTGATTTCCAGCAATAGCAGAGCTTCTTGACAACGCATTTGATGAGGCAAGACCTTCAGCCTTCTCTATGAGCATAGCTTTCTCTTCTTGATACAGGAGACTTATTTATATGTTTGAATGTCACAGTAAATTTTGTGGGGTTTCAGTTGCATTAGTTTATGCTTTAGAAAGCCTTTAGTGAACTATGAGTAAATTGATAATATTCTAATGTTGCCTGTGATCCAGATAAGTAATGGTGCTACATTTGTCAAAATCGATAAACATAGTAATCAACATTCGAGCAAACCTTCATTATTAATTCAAGGTAGTTGTTATCAGATAAATATTTGTTTCTTACATTTTCATTTTTAATATTAAGAGGAGAGTGTTTTGTTCTCCTTTACTAATTTTCCTTTGAGTTTTTGACTCGATTTGATTTTACATCAAGATGATGGTGGTGGAATGGATCCAATACTCTTGCGGCGCTGCATGAGCTTTGGATTTTCTAATAAAGAAGCTTCTTCAAGCATTGGACAATGTATGGTCTTCTTGAATTTGGTCTTATCATTTTTTGCAAATATTATTTAATTATCCATGTAAAGTTCTATGTATTAGATGGAAATGGCTTCAAGACTAGTACAATGAGACTTGGGGCAGATGCAATTGTTTTCACTCGCTGCATCAAGAGAAGGTAGAGATCAGTTTAGATAATAAAATATAAAATAACTTGTAGTTCTAGTTTTTTTAGAATTTCTACAGTAGTAGTCGTCAATTATCCAATATAATGAGCTTCTATGCCACCCAAACTTAGAGTTTCTCTTTAGTTCCAACCAACATGATATGAGGATTTCTAGATTTTCATGCCACTGAAAGATTAGAAAATATGCAGAAGAATAGATGATTTCTATGACGCTAACATACACTAAATATAATATTTGTAGATTACATGGATATTTTATTTCTAAAGCAATAGTATTTTCTTAATATAATTTTTATTTGTGAAGCATCTGCCTTTCTCCCTATTTTTGTCACACTCTGGCCAACTATTTTATGTTGATTTTTATCATATTTTTCTAATAATCTGCAAGAATGTCAAATGAAATCACTAATTTTGATTAGCATATCTTCTTTCAGTGTACTAACTCAAAGCGTGGGTCTTCTTTCATATACATTCTTGAGGCAAGAAGCTTACAATGATGTAGTAGTGCCTGCAGTAAGTCCAAGATAACATTTATTTGAGCTTGGTTTTATAGTTTTCACTTTTCAGTAGGCAATTCTAGATTTATTTTTTTGTATTTTTTATTTTATTGAAATCATCTACAATCAATATCTATTTGTTTTGGTAGGTGGATTACTCCTTTGATCCCTCCCATGGTGTATTGACCAAATTGTTTCATAATAGTGAAGAGCAATTCTTTTCCAATTTGTCTGTTCTGTTGAAATGGTCCCCTTTCCTCACGGAAAATGGTTTGCTAGAGAATGTAACTTTCAAATTTTCAATTTATTTTTCGGTACCATTCTGTTTCTTTGTCTTGGCAAACAGAATCACATTCATCTCGATCTACTTTGCAGTTTAACGATATGGGAAGTCATGGTACCAAAATAATCATATATAACTTATGGCACAATGACATGGGGGAGACAGAACTTGACTTTGAAACTGATGAAAAGGTTAATATTTTCATGTTCTTGAAATTAAAATCTGCTGCATTTTATATTTCCATGTATGAACATATGTCCAAATATGTAATGGTTCCATTTTCATGTTTCTACCTATATAACAAGTCTTCTTCCGTGCACTTGTGATCCTTCCCAAACTTCAAATCTTGTCTTGCTGAACATTTATATAGTTTTGATGTATTGAGCCATTGACACTTATTATTAGTCAAACCTGTTGATCTAATTTAGTGCTTATATTTTCTGGTTTCAGGATATATTAATAAGTGGAGCGCCTAATCAAGTGCGTACAAATAGTATTTGTTTGCAAAAAACACAAAACCATATTGCAAGGAGACTTTGCTATTCTCTCCGAGTATTACTTTATATGTTCTACTTATTATAAGAAAGTCATTTTGTGTTTTCTGAATACACTTTAAATTATATTATTATTTCTAGACATATCTTTGTAATCCTGCAGGTATACTGCTCAATTCTATACTTGCACATGCCAGACAATTTCAAAATTATTTTACGCGGATGTGAAGTAGAGCACCGTTATATAGCCAGAGATCTCAAATACTGTGAATGTGTTAAGTACCGACCACAAGTTGGTGGGAAGATAGAGGTTTATTCTAAACTGACTACATTGATGACATTTACAATATTCCTTCATGGCTTCATCCTATATATGCTTAGCCATCAGATATTGGCTAATTTTTCATGTTAAACGCAAATTGTGAATTGTTTTATGGCTAACTTATTCTGATAAACTATAAACATGTAAATTCTTACCCTTTCATTATCAACTTCAAGTTTTTTAATGGATTCTGGTAAAATAATTCCTAAATATTTATGAAAAACACTAATTTTAATTGTCAACATAATCATTTCTCTCACAATGCAGGCTGAGGTTGTCACCACCATTGGATTCTTGAAAGAATTTCCACATGTCAATGTTCACGGATTCAATATATACTACATGAACCGGTTGATTTTGGTAAAATATATGACATATGATGATTATGTTAGTTTGTTTATACTATAATCTTTGATTCCAATTAGTAATAAATCCTATTTGTTTTTGTTGATTTCCATTTATCCTACACTTCTATTTTGGTCAATTAAAAGATTGCTTCAGATCTATATTTAGAATTTTTCTTGTTCTTTTTCTAATTTGTATTTTTATTTCATTTCATATGCATATTATTTGAGTTGTATTCTATATTTAATTAGTAAAGATAATATATTTCTTGAATCTATTTATTTAAATTGTTATTTCACTTTCTCAGCCGTTTCACCATGTAGCAAGTCATAGAGGCAAAGGTGTGGTTGGTAAGAATTCTAATTCATTCTCGCTTTATTTTTAGTCATTATCTTTGCTACTTGTACAAAATTAGGACTTTCTAAGCTTCTCAATAACCTTTCATTGGATTTAGAGGTTATTGCCCCATTGGTTAAATTTTCATATTGTTTGACCTTTTTAGGTGTACTTGAGGCGAACTATTTAAAACCCACACATGACAAGCAAGGTTTTGAAAGATCAAGTCTATATGAAAAGCTCGAGGCTCGATTGAAACAAATGACATATGAGTACTGGTAATTTCTATTTTCTGACATTTTTTAAGGTTTATATTAGGGCTATGGAAGAGCATCCTCAAGCGTGCATTGTTAGGTTGATCTCTTCCCTTGGTAGATGATAAAGACACAAATCCTTCCACTATCTTGATCATTAGAAGGGAGTGAGGGTACCCTCATGAAACCAATTCATAATATGAGTAGTACATTCTAGGCAAAATGAATTTGAGATCAGTTGACTAATCTATGGTAAAAACATTATTTATCCGTGACTATACACTCAAACTATCTACCTAGTTATGCTATTTGCCCTCTTCTACAAAAATGGAATAACTGAATGTATGTGGGCACAAAATACTAATGACAAAGTGTGATTTTGGTCTTTGTTTGTTGATTCTGAACATGCTGAGTGATGTGAAGGAAAATCATGCAAGTCATAGAAAGTTACCGAGCTTTCAACTAACCAAAATTATAGATTTAGCTTCTATTCATTTATATTTAGAATTTTGTCCTTACATTTTGCATTTTTTAGTATATTCACTTTGGTAGGAAATGCTCCTTGAGTTTGTTCTTCTAAAAGAAGTTAGAATTTTCATATGCTTTCTTATGTTTAATTTTCGGTTTGCAACTACTTTATTTTCCTTATACATTTTTTGGTGTTCATTTTTTGCCATAATAGGGTGCATCATTCCCATCTGGTTGGTTACGGGAAGAAAATTCCTGGCCCAGCTGCATATCAGTCCGTTGCTCACCCATTGCATCCTTCTTCTGGGTGTAGCATTAACCCCATCCCTGTTAATACCTCCACAACATCAATAGACGCTACATGTACGGTTTCCATCCCTGGAAAATCTATCATCAATCACAATGCAAGTTCTGTGCTAGGTAAGTTCGACCTATCGTGAAATTAATAGTAGCAGAATTTTCCTTAGTGTTACTAATTACCTGTAACACATTCACAACAACACAAGTACCACCCAACGTATCTTCTAGTGACATTATAAAATAAGGACACTTTTAAAAATGAGGTAAATCCAAGTGGTGCTATGGCATTATACTAATTACTTGTAACACACTCAATTTTATGCTAGTTATTTGGTACTCTCCTATATTATTTAGTTGCAATGTTGGGCTTATGTAGGAATGAAAAGAAGACCTGAAGAATCCATTGAAAAGAAGGAATCTCCTAGAAAGCAAACACACTACAGTCTTGGGAAAGAAGCCATAGAACAAACAAAATTTCAATCCGAGGTGAGTTGGGTTGTATTGGTAGAGAGGTGAAAACAGATTTTTTACATTTAAAAACGTTATTTTTATGAAATCTCATTCCATTTAGTTTTGAACTCTGTTATTTTTTTAAAAGTTCTACTATACATTTTATTCCTATTATAATTTTTTTTCCATCTCTAATCGATTTGTTTTTAGTATTATAGCTTGAATCTCTAGTGTTTATGATACAACATCTTCTAGTTAAATTTACTTATACTACATTGTAATTAGTTGTCACATGTTTTAGTTTAATTTCTTTATCTGTGAAGAGTATTGTGAAATGGATTGTCCTCGAATCTCTACCATACGAATTTGTAGCTGCTACATATCAATCTTCTTGCAGGCAAGTAATTGCGCTGGATGGCAAAAAGGGGTGGATATAAAAGCCTTGATACAAGAAAATATCGAAGCGCACGAAGAGTGAGTGCAAGCTAAGCTGTTCTGTTTCTTTTATATCATGCTAGAGCATATGGTCATGCCTTCTAAGTTGTTTGCTCACGTCTGTATTTTTTAAAATGCGTCCCGATTTCTGGCTTTGCGCAGGTGCTTAGAGCATGAAAGAATACAGAAAGAGCTCTTGTGCAAGGTAACTTGATTCTAAGCTAGAGAATATATCACTCATTTAACTTTGCTTTAAGGCTATATGTTTAGATAAATTACATAAACAAAGTTCCAATCGATTGAATTATTAACTTTCAATTGTTCTACAGGTTGAAAAGCTTAAGCATGAACTCGAACAAGTCCAGCAGTATTTCACAAAATTGTCTAATGAACTCTTAATGAACGGAATTAAGATGGAGACTTGTGTGAAGTTTGAGGGTGACAACAAATTTTTGAAAGGTTTTTATGTATAGATAATATACATTTAGACTGATTCCAGAGAGACGATCTGTTATGGAACTTGGAGTTCCTTTTCTCACATTTTCCATTCCGTAAATGACTACAATGGAACGTGTAGTGGAAAGTTGTTTCTTGAGCAAATATCTGAAAAAAAAATCTTTGCACATTAGTGAAGAGTTTATTTGGTTCGTAATAATTATTATGGCTGATTGTACTGCATCGGTATGCTACAATCGAAGTGGAGATTGCTTGTGTACTACAATGCTGCTCAAATAAAGCCCTCAAAATAAAATAATTGGCAATCTAAATCCGCCGCCTATTTAGCTTCGTGGAATCTGACGAGGATTTCACAGTGCGGATGCCGGCGGGGGCAGCAGGGATGGCGTGCTGGCGCATGAGCTTCACGTGACGCGGCAACGAGATCTTATGTCCGGTTTGGCCCGCCGCGTCAACGGGCGCCGAAGCGGTGGCGCTCTTCGGCGCCCGCCGCCGTCTTCGCTGCTGCCGTGCGTGGTGCCACCACTGCGCCGTGGCGGCGCACGCTGGCCGCGTCTGCGTGGGCTACGCGCTGATGCTGGCGGTGATGTCGTTTGACGTGGGGGTGCTGGCGGCGGCGATGTCGGGCCATGCTATGGGGTTTTTGACCTTCGGTTGCCGGTCGTGGTCTCGTCAACGGCTGCCTACGCGGTGGCGCTCGCCGCCGTCTTCGGCTGCTGCCGTGCTCATCGACTGGTGCCACCACCGCGACGTGGCGGCGCACACCGGCCGCGTCTGCGTGGGCTACGCGTCGATGCTTGTCAAACTCTGCTCTGCTGTCTGCTCTCTGCTTTATGTCTCGGCCCGTAAAAATCAAAGCAACAAAAACAAATATGAGTAAAAACGCCGTTGCCGGGGATCGAACCCAGGTCACCCGCGTGACAGGCGGGAATACTTACCACTATACTACAACGACTCTGATGAAACAGAATGTGATTTTAATTTACTTAAACTTATAACAATGTCATGAATCTCTAAATTGAATCTATCCAATTATTTTTTCTATGTTTAATTTGTTGGCCGTGAGCTCATTTGGTTCGTTAATTCCTTTTGAGCTAAATACGAAACTCATAAAAAAGACATCCTACAAAGCCAACATATTTTAAACCCTAAACAATTAAACATTACCCTAATTTCTATGATATTGCTTCAACAATCAACATTAAAACAAAATAATCAATAGCAAGAAATTAACTGTCATTTGTGATTTTTTTATATTAAAAGAAAAAAAATGATAATCCTTTGATTTTTCGTTGGCCACCAGGGTAATCATAAAGTGCACATGGCGGTCAACCCAAAAGCCCAACATCTTTTAGTTGCGCTCACCATTTAAAGAAAAAAATTCTTACAAATAAGTCATAGCTGAGTATTGAACTACGGGTACTTGGATGATAGTCTGAATATCCTACTATAATATCATAACCCTGGAGAGTCGGCTTAGTTGGCTATATTTTCATTTTTGTTTCATGTCTAATTGTTTCTAATAATCTTGAACACAATCACAATCAAATTCCACTCGGCTAATTTACACTACTACACCTATATATATATATATATATATATATATATATATATATATTGGTGGTGCGGGAAGCATCTGATGATTAAACCGGAGTTTTGATAATGACAAAGGATTCAAAGTTATAATAAGGTATCTTAGGCAAAAGTCCTAGTTGCGGTTAGACAGTTAGAAAAC
>JBBMJZ010000649.1:0-12158 GCA_037833815.1 Zingiber zerumbet | reverse complement strand
ACATACATTTTAATAAGCATGATACAAGTAATGTAGCATGGAGATCATCACACAAACAAACCAATAGAGTTTCAAATCTCACCCTGATCAAAAAATTAGAAATTAGTTTCTATTACACTTTATCTAAATTTGAATTCAAATGGACAATGGGACATTTGATCCTTAATTACTTCCAACAATAGTATACTCATAGTGCACTTCACCTTCATCATCAATTCAGAGTCAATAGGATTAATGCAACTTAAGAGATGAATAGGAGAAAAAAGTAGCACAACATGAAGAAAGGAAGGGGAATATGAAGGAGGCTTCAACCTGCGATACTTCTTCTAAGCCACCGTCAACTACATTCTCACTCAAGTTTTGATGTGGCAAGACTTATGTTTCTTTTCAGACTGTGTCAAGTGTTCAATTTTTCCTCATATCATCTTTGAGTCTCCATACTAAAAGGTTTCTCCTACATAAGACTTCTAACAATTTGACTCTCAACTCTCCATTTTTATTGTTGTACCATGTAATAGAAAATTCATCTTTCCTTTTTTATATATGGTTTTCAGGTGGAATGAATTTATTATGATAGGTTGAACTTAATTCTGATTGAGTTTTCTTTCTTGTCTAGAATCATACTAAAAATGGATTCACAAATGATATGTATTGTTACATGTATGAATGATATCTTACAATAAGAGTTATACATTATATGATTCTTACAACTATGACGATATGTGATAAAACATGAGGCAGAATGTCTGCAAGAATACTACCACTCAAAGAAGTACCACGGATATGAAGCAGTTTCTAAGATCAAACTGCAAAATGCCATAAGAAATAATGCTATGTATAGTAGGAAGTAATTTAATCCATACTTCAAAAAGTTTGCCTTCTGAAGGTATTACCAAAATGCCTGGACCATTTTGGCAGTCAGGAGTTGTAGGTGCTTCTACCAAGGTAGAGTGACATGATGTGTCGCCATTATGTTTCAAGAACCTAACTGCATAATCCATGACAGAATCTTGAACCTACTCCAAAAAAAACAAAAAAGAAACATATCATACATCTATACGAATAACACCGCAATGCTTTATAAGTCTACAAGAATGCAACAGAATGATACTTAACAGAGGATAGATAGTATCATACAGCTAATGATGCTACTTTAGCAAGACAAAAGCAGCATGCTTAACAAGATGGCATTTTATTTCTACCAACTTATCATGGTAGTTTGATAGTTAATTGGAGAACAATACAAGTTCATTAATGAGATCTGTAGTGCATGTAAAGTAACACTGGTTAGAGCACCTAGGAATTCATCTAAGCATTCTTTTAAGATGGATTGAAATCTTAAGCCGTGCTGGATATTTATCATTCCACTGTGAAATCGTGATGCAGAACAGCTCTGGAATATCAAAGAGTCGACATCAATAACAGAAAACCTTCTTCCTCATGATTCCTCATTCTGATTCGATGGCAGTGACCAAATCAACTATAGCGAGTGAGGTTGCGAGCAATCCTCCCTGCGATCTGCCAAAAGTGAGCAAGAACGTCGAGCGATTACTCCCTTTGGCAACAATGAGTGATTCTCTCATGGTTCTACAACATTGGTGATGCGAGTGATTCGTCCTTCAAGTGATTCACGATCCTTCCTCCTTTTAGGTTCTCCAATGCAGTGACATAGAGACTAGGTAAGCTTCTTCCTTATTTTTCCCCTCGGTATATGTCTGCACTGGTAAAACAGACCTGCACTATTTCATTCCAACCAAGGACTAAAAGCCTGGCTAGGAACAAAATTTAAACCTTATTTTTTCAGTAGCAATAAACAACAGAGAGAATACTCCGCAATGACCCGGAAGACCAAGATTCAAGTTATGAAAAAACTCCTTCGAAATTGCTATTGATCCTCTAGATCCCACATTGGTGGCTTGAATCCTCCAAGATTCAAGCCATCATCAGACCAACGAATTTATCAAAAATAAAAAATAAAATTGACTTTTTAAGTTTATATCCTATTATTATCTTAAATGATTGAAAAATCTATATAACAAAATAATAAGTATTTCCCTCATTCTTTCCTTCCAGGGAAATGGTGGAACAAAAGAAATAAAGAGTATTCCCCTTTGCTTCCAAGGAAAGGTGGAAAGATTCCATCCTTGTTGCAATCCTCCCAGGAAGCACAAATGAGAACAATTTCTTCCACCTCTCCCTTGATACTTCTTTCCATTCACTCATTTCTTTTCCTTTGTACTTTCTCTCCTTTATAGGAAACACATCAATGGAGATATTCATTATTATTAATCTGTAGAAAGTATCACAGAATAACCATTGAAATGTTATTATTCTGAAATTTGACTGTGTGGCAATTCAATTATTAGCACTAGAAAAATTCCAGCATGGAACCATTCATTTTACTATGGAAATGTTGAATTTGATAAGGTTGAGAAGTCTGATTCTATAATTTTAGGCTCTTAACAACAATAGCAATTTGAACTTACAGAAATGGTCCAAAATAAATCTATAGATATGAAAGAATGGAGAATTGGATGAAAAACAATGGTAATCATATTAACATGGAGTGTTTTAACCAGCCCCACTATTGTAGAGACATAAACATGAACTATATAATAATACATTGTACTAAAAGTCAAACCTGCTCTCTCTTCACTTTAGCCTCGTTGGCATCTGATGCCCTAATACTATCTGATTTGAACTCTTTTCCATTAGTTGTCTTGTCATTACAAATAAGCTTAGCTGTATGCCAAAAATTGATAACAGACTTAGCCAAACTTCTAGCAGTACTTTTTTGCTTGCACAATAAGTTTTCCTGTCTGAACTTCGCTTGACCACAAGAAGCAATTAATCTAGAAATTCGAGAAGCAACTGTAGTCTTCCATAATCGCTCCTGTTTAAAATTAGTTTAAGTAGCGTTGAAACAAACCATTAAGACACTAACAAAATGATGACAAAGAATCCCACTCTAGATGTACCTGCATAAAATCATTTGCCATCCATGCCATTTCTTCAAGCACAAAATCCCAGTGACATTTATGATGCTTCTCAAGATACATATTACTAATGGATAGTTCTCCAGCCTTTTTAAGCCTTGCCTGTAGAACAAAATTTATTGGATCTTTCTAGTTGAATAATCACATGAATTTGGCATGCACCATGACAACATATGCATTATACCTCTATTAATTGTGCTTCTTTTAGTATAGCATCGTCACGTGCCTTTTTTTGATCTGCAGTGGAAGTTTGAAGGACAGTGATCAACAAGGAGCCTTTGTTGTTGAGGATGACCTTTGCATATTCAGAAGCAGAGGAAAGTAACAAGCATGTACCTGCTTTTTGTATAGAACTTGGTTGACTTAAAGAATTATCCACTTTTATTTCTGACTCACATATGATTTCATCATTCAGTTTCTCAGGTTCTGAGTTGGTAGCAGGCGTGACTTCACTTACAATCACAGTTTTACCATCAGAAACATTATCTTTCATCCAGACAACTAAGTCACTGAGGTCTTGATGAAGTGGCCTAGATTTGTTATTAGCATTAATGGAGGCATCAGAATTGAATGCCTCGTTGTTTTCTTTCAAAGTGCTGGAATCTAGCAGAGACTGTTCAGAGGTTATCTGGTCCCTAACATCTCCACCTGATCTGCCATTTGTGGACCTTAGCATCAAGGGCTGATCATCATCAGGATGTTCACTGTTAACAGCACCATTTGCAATAGTATTTTTGTCCCTAGTATCTGAATGTAAGTTTTTGCTAGTTGGGTCTTCAGCAAAATTCTTACTTTTTATATCATCCTCATTGAAACTGGGCTTAGTTTCATCATATCCATTGAGTTTTCCAACATCACATGAGTCCTTAGAGTCCAATGGGGTAGAAGGCAAACCAACTGGAAGAAGACCATCCTTTCCTATAATAGCAAAAGACTGAGAGGAGGTTTCTTTAAAAGCTGTTTCAGGAATAGATGAATGTTTAATACAGGAGTCACCTAACTGCCTAATTTCAGTAATCTTGATTTCGTTCACTTCCTCAGGCATTTCGTCTACAGTCATGTTAGTGCTTGTGTTATTATTCTGCTCCATATCTAAAGGGATATCCACTTGATCATCTGCCACTAAAACGTTTATAATGCAATTTTGATTTTCTTCCTTTGCACTTGAAATGGATGAGAAAGAACTATCTTGAGCTTTTATATCCTTAGGAGTAGGTGCATTTGACGATGCAACAGAAGCTTTGTTGCCATGACGGGGAGCAGAATCAGTCAAACTTAGATTACCAGAATCACGAGTTGTTCTCGATCTATTACGCCGTGCATATGCTTGTCCATTAGCCCCAGGGCGAAAGATAACAGAGTCATCTGTTTCTTTCATATTGTGATTTACACCAACTTGAGATGATTGTTCCAACAGAGCAACACTACCTCTTTTACCTCTATGTTTGGCATATCTCTCTCCATGAACTTTGATGTTTTCCCATTTAAAAAGCAACAAATTATCTCCAATATTAGTTTCACGACTCATGGAACAACCAGGTTTCCCACTGCTTTCAACTGAATCTCCATGTGGTGAAGCATCCAATGTGAAGCTACCTTTAGCTTCACTGTCAAGCAAAACCAGGGGGGAAAAGAAGGAAGATAGCTCAATAATAGAACTGTAAGTGATTATTACTATAAAATCATCTTATGTACATTGACTGAGGAACAAAACCTGGTTACATATGGCTCAGCATGTTGATCTGTAAAAGAAGTAGATTGTACACTGGCAGAAGCTCCATGACCAAATTTAAAATCCAAGGGATTTCCACCCTACAACAACCAAAAGTAGACAACCAAATAAGGAAAATGCTGAAACGATCATCATGACAGTTCAATAAGAATTAAGACATTAATCTGCAAATACTTTCTCAAGAAATTCCAGCTCCCTTCTTCGCGCTTCCTGAATCTCAAATTCGTGCCTGTAGTTAAAAGATGAATAAATTTAATTCAAAGCAATTACAAATTCTATAAGCCGAAACAATTTTATCAGCGAAAACCTACTGTAGCTCAGCCTGAGCCCTCTCAATTTCTGCACGACCTGGTGAGAGTTTGGTGTCTACACCAAATGCACACTCTACAACGCCTCCCATGGGCTGTTCTTTAATCTACTGGAAGAGAAAACACTGGGCTATGCCCATACTTGTATTTGATGCTATATCATCACTAAACCAATTGTTCAATCTCTGGTCTACACATTTCTACTCCTGCAAACTAAAAGAATATTACAGTCAGCAACTATCATAAATATAACGGGAAAATAAACAATGTGTAAGCCCATTTCCACATCCAAAAGGTAAAAATAAAAAATATAGTTGAGGATCAATGAAGATTTTTAAGTTTCTTAGATGATTAACATATACTTGTAGCCTTCTGTATGGGTAGAGTGAGGTTAAACATGCATCTATACTGTGTCTATCTGGAACTATTTCTGAAAATGCTAGCCAAAAGTTAAAAGATATAAGGTACATCCCTAAACATAAAATATAGCATTAGACAGGGCATGGTAGATGGAAAAATGGATTCCTTAACCCCAAATCCCTTTTCTAGAGACCCTGCAATACATTTATCTAATTAATTTACAGCATTTTGATACACAAAGAAGTAGCTCCAATATGCTAGTTGGCTCAATTATGATTTTTGTACCTTTAAGTCCTCAATACAAAACATAAGTAGTAACCCAATACAAAAGCAATGAAGCTGCTTCACAAAATAGTATTTTAGCCAAGCTCCAGCAGCAATTTCAAAGAAGCCAACAAAATGATAAATTAAAATTTAAGGTGTGTAAAGAAATACTTTGATGCACAATGAAACTTTGTTTCAGAGGAAGTGTTCCAGGATGAGATTTTACCACGGATAAGTATTGAAGATAAAATTCACAGAAACTTCTGAAAAGGTCTACTGCTAAAACAAGCAAAAAAAAGCATTAACATCTTATCCAGCAAAAAGAAAATGATAGGATAGCGATCCTGTATTGAGTCTTCTTCAGACAACTGAGGAACAAAACCAATATTCCCCAGCCTGTGGGAATATTTTGGTTACATTTACACATTACAAAGCTAAGACACATTGGCCCAAACTGGTATTGGAGAATCACCTAGACATTAGCTGATGATGGAAGTGGTGAATGCAAAAGTTTAGTAAATTTAGAAGTACAATAAGTGTTCTTGTTCTTGACTATTCTTTCTTCTCATATGTGGCTAATGGCTGGTCATGTTCGTAATTTGATTATCAATATGGTACTGGTAAGTTAATTCAATTACATTAACTAGAACTCATAAACGAGGTCACATCTATATCTGGAGGATATTTCTAAACGGGGATATCAGAATCCAACCTCAAGCATATCTTGGTTAGCCAAGGTCTAACCCTGGAACACTAATTACACCAGCTAATTTATCCGTGCAATTCTCAGTTACAACTTCTGGAGACAAGATGGACAACAAGTAGCCACCAGGCAGTTTGGACTCCCATTTCTTACGCAATCCCTTGGGATTAGAATTTTTTTCAGTCAGATGTAACAAACCAACCAAATCAACAATGGAGATCCATCTAATTCAACTCCATGATAGATAATTATATCGTTGGTCATCAGCATCTGTGTTGTCACCTTTATTTTGTTTGTAAATGGATTAAAGAGGTTTCTTACACGAATTAGGTGTGTATGGCCCACTTCACATCATGTCCATACCAAACTAATCTATATATGCTCCATCAGAAGGCCTTAGAAATGCAAATTTCTATTTTTATCCCCAGCATTCTATAAATTAGACAAGGGACAAGATACCAACAGAACCCACTCTCTATGGACGCTCTTGATTGACAGGTTCACCCTCCATAGTCTTAACACGCTATTAATTCCACTTTCCACATTCAGAGTGTTCTCCTCCAGAGGCTGAACCCAATAGAAAATTGACTCCAAGCACCATTATAAAGAGAGCCTTCGCCACTCAATTTCCTAGCTTGTTCCTTGTTTCATCAATGTCGTGTTTAGTTTTTTTTCTATTCTTCAAAACTTTAATCTTTGTACAATTCCATTTTAGTGGACAAACCATGTCAAGTCTAACTAAGACGAATTTCACAAGCATTATGTAGCATACTTCACCATGACATGTATCAAGAGAAACTATCATCTTGCTCTTAGGGCTTTAAGCAGTTCTTTGGGGATAAATGAGAAAAAAAGAATTAAGGTAGTAGAAATAGCAGAGAACAAACAAAATGATGGAGAAAGACTATGCGGTACAATTTCTGGAAGCAACAAGAAAATTAACATCAATGAACTTATTCCTACCCTATGCATCCTCTCGCGAAGCAAAACAAAATCAATGGAATGCATAGATACACCTTTATGATTAAGGTTATATAAGCAACATTGGTATTCCTAAAGCAATTTGCTCAAGACGGGTAGTAGGCCACATTGAGCTCTCATTCTAACAAGTGATTGCACACGTGCAATGACTAGTAGCAGCATTGAATACACGAGAAATAAATGAAGATATACTAAACCAATGCTAAAGAGAACAATTCAGAGCTTACAACTGCAAGGCCATATCATTTGCATTCAGAAAAACGAAGCAGGACTGAGAAGTAGGACCTTTGCAGGAAAATTTAAGAGCTAGAAGTCGTTTTCCGCGCCAGGATCACTTCAATTCAATCGAAAGGAATGGCCCAAACCAGCGTAGCAGGCAAAGGTCGTGCTCCCTTGCTGAAGGGAGGGAACAAGACAGCGTTCTCTGACGTCGGCCGGAGCACGGAACTTAAATAGTAAAATGTAGAAGAATCAGAAAGAGGTAATTGGGGAAGAATGAGCTCGCCTGAGGAATAAGGAGGCGGATGGATGGCTAGGCTAGGGTTAGGGCTCGACGTGCGAATGAATGGAAGAAAGCGCCAACAGGGATCGAGTTGAATGCCAAGATTTTGCACAGCCGGAGGCAGAATCCGAGGAGATCGCGGGAGGGGAGAACAGTTAGGTTCCTCGGAATCGAGGCTTACTAGGGTTCGTGATCGAAGACGAGAGCAGAGGAGGGAGGAGAAGGTCGCGAAGGGGAAGATTGGACAAGGAGATGTAAGAGACCCAGAGGTGGTCTGGTCGAATCCAACCAGCTTGGCGCCATGGACAGAGCCCGACTAACGGGTCCGGATTTGGAGGATCCACTTACTCGATCTGGAGACAGGAATCTGGAATCTGCATGGCCCGTAGATCCAATTAGATATCTATCTGACGAAGACTAATAATGCGTACTCGTAGATGCAGTCCTATCAGATCATCTTGAATCACAACGAGATTTGAATCTCAGAACTGGATAAGTACTTTCCGATTTACGACTGTGAAATCGAAATCGAACGGCCTATTTTAAAAATAATTAGAATATATGATTTAAATATCTAATAAGAAATTAATAAAAATGTTCATCCCTCTCAAACAGATTAATCAATTCTGGGCACGTACAATAAATATAAAGCATACTACGTGTGTTTTCACCTTTTTGTCACTATGTATATTTTGAGACTACATTTCAATAATTAAAATTTTTTTAAATTTACAATATATCACATCAATGATACAAAATATTTACTATTCTCTCCGTAATAAAAAAAACCTCCATATAATTTTTTTTAATGAGTCCTATATTATAAATTATATATTTTTATTTATTATTTTTCTATTTAATATCTCTATATAATTTTTATTTAATATTTTAATTAATTATCAGCTTTAATTCAATTTATTTGTAATTTTAATTAATAAATTAATGAAATTATTATTTTTAATTTAATTTAATTTATAATTTTTATTTAATATTTAATTAACTTATGAATTTTAATTTAATTATAGACATGTATATTTTTTAAACTTATCAAGTATATTTATTTTCAAAAATATATAATTTAACTATTAAATAAAATATTTAATAATTTTAAAAAATCAAATATGTAATATTATTTTCTCAGGATTAATAATTCTATCTCTAAGAAAAAAACAGATTTAATTTTTAAAATTACTCTTGAACTAAAATTCTCAAAACTTATCTCCACACTCATTAAAACTTTTTTATTTAACTTTTTTAGTGAACTTTTTTAACTTTACAAACCTTTTAAAAAATTTACATTGGAGATGCTCTAAGTGGCATCTGCGCTGGGCGACAATGACCGGTGGTGGGTGGGGGCTGCAGCGGTGGCAAGCGACGGGCAACTACGATGAGCTACTACAAAGGCTGCCGACTACGACGACCGACAGCAGCCGGCTACAGTGGAGGCCAGTGGCAACCAATGGCAGCAGGCTATGGCGAACGGCAGTGATAGTGACATTATGACTAATTAGTACCAGAAATGAATTAAAAATATATTTAACATTTAAATTTTAGTAAATTTAAATATTATAAATTATATGGTGTTTGTCTTATAATTCATATTATAAAATTTTATTATCTTTTATAATTTATATTACATTAAATTATAGTTTTAAAACTATACCAACAAAAAAATAATTAATTCTTATAATATAATCAAAATTATATTATAAGACTGATTAACTCTCACCAAACACCACCTAAATAGACATGTCTACCGTGTAAATGTCTAAATGAGTCAATCTCAGTCGTTCAAATTTATTTATTCATGTATTAAATATTTTATCAAGCTCGAATTAAATTTAAAAGTTCAATTAGAATATTTTTTTTCATATTTTTTATTTTTTCATCAGAGTATTTATCTAATGTCTAAAATGTATATTATTTTTTATTTTAACATATGCAATTTAAGATTATAAAATTTTATGAATAAATATATTTTTATATATTTAAATATAAATTTAACAATTAAATTATATAACTTAATAAATAAATGTATTCATAAATAATTATATATTTTGTATATTGTGCACGAATATAAATGAGATTTATTGAATGGAAAATAAATTTATTCATAAATATCCGAGTTAAGTTGTTGGAGAAAATATATATAAACATAATTTTAAATCAAACTTTTTTCTAAAATCAAAATCAACTTTGTGTGCAGTACTGTTAAGAAAAAAAATTATTCTCGCTTTTTACGTATATTTTTTTTACTTAATTATCTTTATTTTTTAAAATAAATTTAAAATAAAATATAATTCCTCCTAAATATAACACATATAAATTATAATCTATTATATTTTTCTATCAAATTAAGCATCATTTTATTTTCACTTTATTAATATACTCAATTTTAGTTAAATAGTGTTGAATTTAGGAAGAATTATATCATTATTTTTATATTAGAATCCCTTATTATTTTATAAGTACAAAAAGCCTAAAAAAAGTATAATTATTCTTAAATTTAATATTGTTTAACTAGAATCAAGTATATATCAATCATTAGTAGGTGAAAAATGAACATCCTCAATTTGATTGAAAATATATTGTACTTTAGTTTAAATATGCTATCTCATAGGAGAAATTACAACTTAGTTTGGACTTTTATATAAAAATAATAAGGATAATTAGATAAATTGAGACTTGAAATAAAGAATAATTTATACCGAGTGAAAATAAAATTTTTCTTGACAGAATTCAGGAGGAAGTGAAATTTATTATTAGAAATTTTAGGGCAATTTACTTACTTTAATTTAATAATTTTTATTTTAAAAAAAAACATCCATTTAACGATTGTGGGGTGCCCTGTCCAAGAATCAATGTTCTCAAATGCCAAAATTTAAGTTCATGGTCAATATCTTCTCATTGTTTGGTCTAATAATGCTTCAATAATTCTGACATATCTATCAACCCGTGAATTTATTCACATGTCATCAATTTTTGGGGCTAATATTATATACATAATTATTGAATAATAATGGATAGAACTAATCAGACAAAACAAATGAGAAGGTATCTGTGTGTCCTTCAATTTAAGATATGATTGCATTATTGCACTTTATTATAATTGGAAAAGATGGTTGAGAATCTCCTTGTCACACTATTATTTTAGTATTAAATATTACCTGAAAATTTTTGTAATTGTTAGGCAAGGGTTACGTGTGTTGGGTGAATAAATTTATACATCTTTAATTAATAATTTATAGGGTTATAAATAAGTCAAAATCTCAACCTTATTTGATAAGATAAACGAGCTACGTCAAGCCAACTGAACCTAAAATGAAGTAAATCAATAAAATGATTTTTTAATTTTAATTTGATTTATTTTTTATAAATTTGAGTTTAGTCTAAGTTTGGAAAACTCTAAATTCAAACCTCTCCCATTGTGAGAAAAGCTTGTTTGATTATTAATAACTTTCATAATTCAAACTTGTACGTTGATTTTAAAAGATTATTTATTTATTTAATATGTTGATAAAAAATTTATTAAAAAAATAAGATTCATAAATATTGTTCGTCAATGTTGTTCATTAATAGTACTCACGAATGTTAACACTACTACAAAATGAGCCTAAGGTATCACTTTGGGAGCAACACTTTAGTAAATTGTTGTCATATATCAAATTTTGGAAAAAACATGCAACACTTTCAAATAAGTGTTGCATTATAACTAAAATGCGCAACACCTTTTTTAGAAGTGTTGCAGTTGATATTAGAAAAGGCAACACTTTTACAAAAGTGTTGCAATAGTGCAGGAATATGTAACACTTTTTAAATGTGTTGCGGTAGTAGTAATATCTATTGCAACCGGGATGAATATAATGACATATTTATTTTTCACAAACTGCCAGCAACTATTTTTCACCAAATAGAGCTCCCGTGTGTGAACAAAACTCGTGAACTCCCTCCCTAAACCTGCGACCTCCCTCACCCAAACCTAAACCCGCAACCTCCCTCACGCAAACCCTAGAATCGTGTGTTCCTCCCCTCCCTCCACTGAACTTCTCTACTCTAACCCGTACTCACAACCTCCTCATCATGCTCCCTCGATAAGTTTCTCTGCTGCATGCCAACCTAAACTGTGTCCGTTGAACATCTTTGTCGAAGCCCTCTCCGTGAACGTCTCTAGCGAATTGAAAATCTTCGTCAAATGTATAATAATGTGAAAAGTGAGAGGTTTGTGGAAAATTATGATTTGTGGCTTTTTCATGGAGAGGATCCATTATCCATCAGTGAAAACTATAATAAGGATGCATTTGGTTCAAGTTAT
>JBBMJZ010000642.1:0-11342 GCA_037833815.1 Zingiber zerumbet | reverse complement strand
CCGATCTTCCGACGGTACGCCGAAGCTCGAATTCCTCTGGAAGTGATGTGGACGGACATCGATCACATGGATGCCTTCAAGGATTTCACGCTCGATCCGATCAACTTCCCTGCGGAGAAGATGAAGAAATTCGTGAATCGCCTTCACAAGAATGGGCAAAAATACGTAGTCATTCTCGATCCAGGTAATCGATCGAGCTCCTGCAAAATTTGCAATTCGCTACAATCGGTAAAACTTCGTGAGATGTTTGTGATGGATTGTTTCAGGCATTAATGTCAACTACACGTATGGAACATTCATCAGAGGATTGCAACAAGGCATCTTCATCAAGAGAGGGGGAAATTATTACCTCGGAAGCGTCTGGCCCGGGCCTGTCTACTTCCCTGACTTCTTGAATCCGGCGGCCGCCCGGTTCTGGGCGGAGGAGATCGCCATTTTCCGGCGGACGCTGGAGGTGGACGGGCTGTGGATCGACATGAACGAGATCTCCAACTTCATCACCTCGCCGCCGGAGAGCCAGCTGGACGAGCCTCCGTACAGCATCAACAACGCCGGCGTCCGGCGGCCCATCAACAACAATACGGTGCCGGCGTCGGCGGTCCACTACGGGAACGCGACGGAGTACGACGTGCACAACCTCTACGGGTTCCTGGAGTCGAGGGCGACGCGCGACGGGCTTGTCCGGGCGACGGGGAAGCGGCCCTTCGTGCTCAGCCGCTCGACCTTCGTCGGCTCCGGCAAGTATGCGGCGCACTGGACAGGCGACAACGCGGCCAAGTGGGAGGATCTCGCCTACTCGATCCCCTCCGTTCTCAACTCCGGAATCTTCGGGATTCCGATGGTCGGAGCCGACATCTGCGGCTTCAGCGGAGACACGACAGAGGAGCTCTGCCGGCGGTGGATTCAGGTATACGATAGATTCCCCCCAACAAGATTAGATTTTGAAGTGGTCGAACGATTCCACGGAAGCTAAATTCGTGTAATTTGATCGAAGCTGGGGGCATTCTATCCATTTTCGAGAGATCACTCGGACATCCGCTCGATCCGCCAAGAGCTCTACCTCTGGGACTCGGTGGCCCGGTCGGCGCGCAGGGCGCTCGGCCTCCGGTACCGCCTCCTCCCCTACTTCTACACGTCCATGTACGAGGCGCACGTGACGGGCGCGCCCATCGCGCGCCCGCTCTTCTTCTCCTTCCCCGACGACCCGGCGACCTACGACATCAGCACGCAGTTCCTGGTCGGCGCCGGCGTGATGGTGTCCCCAGCGCTGCAGCCAAACGCCACCACCGTCGAAGCCTACTTCCCCAAGGGCAAGTGGTTCAACCTGTTCAACCACTCCGACTCAGTGGCGACCGGCGAGAAGGGAAGGTACGTGGTGCTGAACGCGCCCGAAGAGAGCATCAACGTTCATGTGAAGGGAGGGCACGTACTGGTAATGCAGGGGGAGGAGCTCACCACCGGGCAGGCGCGGCGGAGCCCGTTCGAGCTCTTGGTGGCGCTCGACGAGGGAGGAGCCGCAGCGGGCGAGGTGTTCCTCGACGACGGCGAGGAGGTGGAGATGGGAGGGGAGGGGAATGACTGGAGCTTGGTAAGGTTCAGGAGTCACCTGGAAGGGAAAGATCTGAAGCTGAGGTCGGAGGTCATCAATGGCGCTTATGCTAAGAAGAACAGATTGGTGATAGAAAAAGTGGTGATTCTCGGATTGCAACTGAATGAATCATCTCGGATTTCGATTTCTTCTTCTTGTTCTCCTTCTTCTGTGTTCTTGAACTCAATCAAAGTCGATGAATTCAGTGTTGTGGAAATCAATGGCTTGTCACAACTCATGGGGGAGGAGTTTGGGCTCAAATTTGAGATCAATGACACGGCCGAGTGAGAATCACGAGCACTCCTCCTCTGTGTTATCTATCAAGTATTTTCATTTTTATTTTAATGAGGAATATTGAAAACTTATGAAAGTTTTATGTGCTTTAGTAGAACCACTTTGTTATGAAAGTTATTGAGGGTGGTTATTTGTGAAGGAGACTGCTGACTTACAACCAATCGAATTGCTATAAAACAAGAAATGAGAAACGATATGAAAGGAGATTCATCTTAAACAAATTAAAACAATGTCGGGCTGCAATGCGTGATTCCATGCTGTTAACTATTCCTGAAAATCGTCAGAAATAGTGAGAAGATCTTCAATTCTATTATCTGACACAGCACTATCTAAAGTTCTGTTCCAAGAATCGCATAACCTAGTCACCTAAGGCTCAAAAATCACATGACCTAAACTTCGTTGCTATTGACGAAGTGTCCCTTCTCTGCCTAGCTATAGGGTGGGCATTCTATTGATTTTTTTTATTAATTCGGATATTAATTATTTAAAAAAAAAACAATTGTAATCTAGTGTTGCATCATTAATTAACTATTGAGTCGACTGTATCAATCCATTTTTAAATTTATTACATCCGATTTGTGAATGTCAATCACTAAGTTACTCGACTGTTAAATTTCATATTGGACAATCAACTAATCATAATGCATCAATTGTCATAAACACGATTCGATTTAATTACATTTTATAATCGTGACTGAATCAAATAAATCTAAATTTTATATATAAAAAATAGATTTATGAATTAACTGATATAGCGTGTTGGGAGTAGATCCAAAGAGATTGATACTTTGATGTGACAAATAAGGTGATATAACAATTAAAGTTAAGGTGTGGAGGTGGTATTATGGTAAGACTCCCAATATAAATTCAGATGATCTTAGAGTCGGCTGTATATATTGGGCTTAGCTCCCTACTTTTTTATAGGTAAGACTTCTAATATAAATCCTAGCGGCCCTAGAAGTCGGTTGGACATACGAGACTCAGCTTCCCACTTTTCATGGACAAGACTCTCAATTTATAGTCGGTTGGCCTTAGAGACGGTCAAACACCCGAGGCTCAGCTTTCCACTTGTTATGGGCAAGGCTCCCAGTCTGCAGCCAGTCAACCATAGTGTAAAACTTAAGCCGCATGGATTCTAAGAACCGTATAAAAATTCATATATAGGAAATAGAAGAATATATGAGCATGGATCCTTGTTTCATTGAGAACATGATATAACAACATAAATCATAAATAAATATAACAAGAAACCTGATTGAAGAGTCATCCTTGTCTTTAGCGTCCTTCAAAAACAATCCCTGTGGAAAAAGATACAGTGAAAAGAAAATGAAGGTCTTCTAAGAGATTTAGGGGTGACGACGCCAAAGAACTTTAGGTTAATGAGGAAAAAAAACTCTATCAAAATTAAATCCTAAACTCTTGGGAACCAACCCTATATATAGTGAACATTTATTATCAGCGTATAGATGATAATAAATGAAAGACTATAGGTTCTATAGATACAAGGTCTACATTCAATAATCGAAATCCAATAAATCTAAATTAGATTTAATGTGTTCAATTTATACTCATATATATATATATATATATACAACTTATAATTAAACTTATCAATTTAAGATTATAACCAACCGTTTCATCCGTTCAACTTTCGGACTTAGATCATTAAACAAATTAAAATTTCAAATTAAATCCTTCATTCGATTATTTCATTTAATGAGATTTTATTCACCACTACCTAACTACTAAGCACTAACAACGCGTTGAAAACCTGTCCGGGACGGTGTCACGGGCTGGTTCAGCCAGATTTTAATGGTTGAATAAGTATACCAGACCACCGACACCGAGTAGGTAAAAACAAATATTACCACAAAGAGGGTGAGGAAAGTGATCAGGTTTTACCCGAACCATGCAAAGGATCCACTCTTGCGCTCATGATTTCAAAGGAAAAGGATGCATCAGTCCCTGATGCCAAAATGCACGTAGAGTGTCAGCTCCATGTATAGATGGCTCCACTGTGGAGTCCTTTTGGATGGTGGCCAAGTGCCAAAAACGTAATCAAATGATTAAATTTTTGCTGTAAATAATGAGCAGTCTTTATCTGCAGCTGCATGTCAGAATCATATTGCTACGATAACCTGCATTTGAGATCCTGACAAGTCCACTGTTGAGTTGCGGGGGCAAACAGTTTGTTGTATAATCTATCATCTAATATTTCTCAATTCTGAGTAGAGTAGAAATTAGAAAGAAAGAGACCTAAAGCGTTTGAGGGGTGAAGATGCCAACGGAATATGATTTTTCCGTTGGACAGGTACAATAAGTAAATGGTAAAAAATGAGCAATGCATCCTCTTTTAACGGAAAACTACTTTTTTTTTCAGTTATAAATTTGTCCGCATTAGTTTTAGGTAAGATGTAATTAACCTACACGGCCGAGGGCATTTCTGTCATTCGACACGCGAATTGCTTAATTTTTCAGCACGAAATTTGGAGCGCTTTGAGCCGTCGATTAGTCACGTGCTGGGGGGTATGGCATGGCGTCCGCCTCGAGGTACCGGTCAAAGTTGAAACCCAAACTCCACCGCTGCCGCCCGGTGGAGCGCCGCGACAGCTACCGATGCGGCCCGTCACGAGAACCGCAACAGTTGAATAGCAAAATAAATGACACCTCCGCTCGCATTCACTTCTACCCGTGTCCCGGCGTTGCTCGTGGGTCCCGCAGCAGGACGCAGGTGGTGACGTGTTGCGGGCGAGTACGGATTCGACGCGTACCGGTAGCTCCGGCGAGAAAATTGATTCTCGCGAGCGACGTATGATCGCTTGCGTGTCGCAATCTGGTACGTCGCGAAGCAGGACCGAACCGGTTTATAAAAGCCATCCCATTGGTGGTCTGAAGGACGGCGACCGCCATGATCACCGACGTATCCTGCTCGCCCGACGCATTCCGCTCGCCGGCATTCTCTGCATTCTGCCATCTCTCCACCAAGAAGTCCCTGGAGCCGGCCAGGGAGAGAGCCGATGAAGAGGAGAGCGGCGGCGGCGACTTCGAGTTCCGGCTACACGACCCCGTCTCGATGCTGCACGCCGACGAGCTTTTCGCAGACGGGAAGCTCGTGCCCCTGCACCTGGCGGCAGCGACGCGCGGTGCGGCGGAATGTGCGACCTACATGCGCTCGGTGGAGCAGCAGAAGACGCGGCGGAGGACAGAGGCCCCTCCTGGATCGGACCAGTATGTCTTCTCTCCTCGCGCGCCGAGCTGTGCGATCCGGTGGCGTGAACTACTCCGCCTAAAGAAGGCGGCCGGACCCAAGCTCGAACACGAGAACGCCGTCAAATCGAGGAGCCATGGTCCGGAGGTCGGGTCGTCGCGGAAACATTTCTTTCACCGGAGCCCTAAGTCGTCCTCTGTTCTCGAGCCGGCGATGTGTTTGCCCCTTCTCCGTGAACCGGATGCTGAAACGGTCTTAGTCTCTTCCCGGCTCTCTCTCTCTTCGTCCTGCTCCTCGGGCCGCGACCATGAGGACCTCCATCGTCTATCCCTAGACGCTGCCAAGCCCCACCGCCACATGCCGATGCTCCGATTGGTCCGGCCACTGCCAGCGACGGCAGAGCTGCCGCTTCGTGGGCGGATCAGGCGGGGCGGCTCTTCCGATATGGCGCCGGGGCCGGGGCAAACGACGACGGGGATCGGGCTCACCATGCCTGTGGACAGCCCGCGAATGAACCCGTCGGGGAAGGTGGTGTTCCACGGGCTGGAGCGGAGCTCAAGCAGTCCCGGGAGTTTCACCGGCGGGCCGCGACCGCGGTCGCAGGGGATGGAACGATCCTACTCAGCCAACGTCGTCCGGGTCTCTCCGGTCCTCAACGTTCCGGTTTGCTCCCTCGCGAAAACCGGCCCGGTCTTCGGGTTCGCCGGCCAGCTCTTCTCGCCGCAGAAGAAGGAGAAGGCTCATCCAACAGCAAGCCAAACCGGCGGCGGCGTCAGGAGGAGGAGCAAGAGCTAGAATCCCTCCCATTCGAAATCTTCAGATAAGATGCCGATGCTCGCAAGGTTCCATCACAGGTGTTGATTTCCTTTTTCCTCTCGGCCATTAATTTTCCGTCCAGATCCAGAAATCTATTTTTGGGCCGGAAAGCTGCTTTAAAATTCGCACCTTTAGGTATGCACTGCCACACAGGGGCGCAGGGCTACTTTTGCTTGGTGCGTTGTCTGTTTGTGCTTTGTTGTAACTCACGCCAGAGAATTTCCAACTGCATCCGCTATTTTCACTCATTTTGCATAAGAGCCCTACTCTTTTAATTTTTATTTTTTTTATCTATTTAGCAATCGAACGAAAAACGAACAAATAACACATTCAAAACGAGTAAAGAGATGATAAATGAATTCTACTACCATCAGCTGCGATCTACATCTGGTACAGGCACAGCATTTTTCATTCTTCCTATTGTCATCGAAAATTTAATCACCCGCCTTAAATCGAGCAAAGTTTGGTTTTGCAAATGACTTATGAAGTTCATATTTGTACAAATGAGTGTGAGATTGAAACAGACTGATCAAAGCGCCACAACTGAAGCCGACTCGTAGCCATCCAGATGCGACTTCTGCCATCTCCAAGCGATCGAAAGACTCTCCTGAAGATCAGTGTGATGGGCACTCCAGTTGAGCTCACGGTTGATTTTCGATGGGTCGCTGTAAACTTCAGCATAGTCACCGGGTCTGCGCTCGAGGTAGTCCACTCGGATGCTCACTCCGGTTGCCTTTTTGCAGGCCTCAACGAATTCTTTGACGGACCTGCCTGAAATTACAACACACAACACTCATCAGTCTCATTGCTCTATTGTGCATGTGAGTGTGAGGGAACGAGAGGGAGAAAGGAGAATTGGAGAAAGAAAAGAAACCTACCTTTTCCGGTACCCACATTATATATGCCGACTTTGCTAGGCCTTGCCTTGTCGAGGGATTTCACATGAGCATCGACAAGATCAGTAACGTCGATATAATCTCTAATACAAGTTCCATCACTTGTAGGATAGTCTGTTCCTTTAACCTACGGGTGAAACCAGTAAAAGTATTGGTTATATTAAAGCACATCATGTTAGAAAAGATAAACAACGAAGATACCTTCAGACCAGGTATGATACCCAATGCTGCATCAAAGCAAGCACCAGATATACGCCCGTGCTCCCGTAACTCGGGTCTCGGAGCTTCACCTAATCTTCCTTCTGGATCTGATCCAATTACATTGAAATATCTGTCAATGCAGAGAGAGAGAGAGAGCTTCGATCATGCTCTAGCAGGATAGGCAGGGATAAGTGATCATCAGAGACAGACCTTAAGATCATGACCGCCATGTCTGATCCCTTTGAGAAATCCAAAATGATATCCTCCGCCATCTTTTTGGCCTTCCCATATGGGTTGATAGGATGCTGCAATTGTACATGGCATAATAAACATAACCAACTTTTCATGAGTGGGACAATAGAAGGAAAGATTCCAGAAATTCTTCAAGAAAGCAGGCATATTCTCACCTGAGGAGTTACTTCTGTAATCGGCATTTTTTCTGGTTCACCATAAGTTGCACATGTACTTGAGTAAATAAGAGTTTTCACACCATGCGCTGCCATGGCTTCTAGAATCACCAAAGTATTCGATGTGATATTATGATAGTACCTGTTGGTGGGGAGAAATTTGATAATAAAAAAAAGTAAACTAATATTATGTTTAAAAGCTAGGGGAATTTAGAAAACATAATTAGAGAGCAAATATAGAATCAGGGAGAATGGAAGAGAATAAGGTATCATAATACTTGGGACAACTGCCACATAAACTCTTGTCTGCTAGTACTTTTATTTTAGGATTAGAAACACACTCAGTGAATTGTAGGCTTTTTTTTCCCACAATTTGTCATTATTGGAAATATCATTAGTAGGTGCTAAAGAAACACTTTAAGATTTACTATTTCAATTACAAATCTAGAACAGAAATTTTGCAAAGGAAGTCTCCTGCGATCTTGGAAAAATGGTATTACCTAAGAGGTTCTAGTGTGCTTTCTCCCACATAAGCAACCGCAGCAAAGTGCATAACAGCATCAAATGCATTTTTTGCGAAAATTTTGTTGACCTAGAGCTCTGTTAAGGAATAAACTTATGGACAACTGTTCACCAAAATGACAACAAGGGTAAAATGTTAGTTTCTTAGAAAGCCAAGTGGTCAGGATACAACTACGGCATCTCCTAGATCAGCATAAATGAATTGAAGTCTTCCAGGTTCTGGAAATAGCTGTTGAAGAATTCTAATTGCTCCAAGATTTCCTCTGGAAAGGTTATCCTGTAGAAATCAACACCAAGGAATATTTATAGCATTAGAGATGATGCCATTATACTGAGGATCTAGATATAGTAGATTCATACAATCTTAGTGAAGTTGTCATACCACTATGGTGACCCTATAATTGTCTTCCAGGAGTCGAAGTGCAGCGTGTGAGCCAATATACCCAGCACCTCCAGTTACTAAGACATGAGTCACTCCAGGCTCATGACGAGAAAACTGTGAATTAAAACAATAGTGAATTTTCAAGGAATTTTGAGATTTCACCAGACAAGTTGCTATGAACATTACTAAAACTATCACTATCTCTTCAGGATCAATTTCGAATGAACTGTAAAGTCATGATACATATGAGGAAACTGTAAGTAGGGTAGAGATAGTTTCTACAGAGGATTATTTTTTTCGAAGCAAAAGAGTAAAATAACAACTCGACCCAAATTTGATTTGGATAAACCATACCTTGCTGGGGCCACTAAAGCTTGGGGATTGCTTTAGAATCAGTATGCATACGGCTGTAATAATGACTGCTATAACAAATTTTCCAAGAACCTGAGGCTTGCGATGTGATTCTGAGTAGTCCATGCCTGAAAGGAAACAATAACAAGCCAAAGTATTTTGATTAGTTAAAACTTGCAAAAACTGAAACAGAAGGGACAAGCCAGCCTAATCCTCAACATATCAAACAAACTTGAGAAAGGCATTTTCACATCATTCGACAAGTTGCACAAAGCATCTGAATTCTCTTACATAATAAACCCTTTTTTAGAAACAAAATTCATCACAAGTAAATAAATAAAAAAAAATCACCATAAAAAAATATGCAGATTAAAAAAATTCAAAAGGCGTGATGTAATTCTCAAAAGGTGTAGACTTTACCATATTAACTTGAAAAGAAGATCATGCAAACAACCGAAGAAGAAGACATGTGAGTCTGCTAAGAGCAATGATCGATTTTAACCTGATAGGGGTAAAGGTCTATTCGCCCTGGGCTGACTACGATTTCTACTTGCAGGTAGCATGTGAGAGAGGTCCTTCATATCGGGCCACTAGAATCAGATGCAAATTAGGGTAAAACAACTCTCCACGTCCAATGATCCAAACCACCGATTGCAAACCTGATGAAGTGAGCTGCAGCAGAAGTAAAAATAAAAAAAACAACCACTTCAGTAAGAAAAAGCTAAATTCAGAATGATAGAGAAGATCGAAGCGTATTTTCAACTAAAGAAAAGGACAAGTCACTCGGCAAGTCGATAGCAATTAACCATTCTCAGAAATCAGAAAACCTTGGTGCCTTGAAACTACAAGCATTAATCACTCAGGTCAGAAAAATCTCAAGATGGAACCGAGCGCAATAAATGAAACGGCAAAGGACTAGGAATCACAACCCTGAATCATCGAGCAAACTGAAACACAGCTAGACACTTCCGTTTCGACGGGGGAAAATCTCCACCTTTTAGGCGGATTGGACCACAAAGGCACCCGGAATTCGATATGCCAGACAGAAAAGAACCTCCGATAGTCAAGAAAAGCCGGATCCAGCGCAGAACCTTAAAGTCAAATGAATCGGAACCAGAGCAATCCAAATCCAAATCGTAAATCCGCCAGAATACTCCCGATAGAGTCGAATCGTGAAGGAAGGAGAGTAACGAAAGGCGAGCATCGGTAAGGACAGGCGTACCTGGCGGCGGAGGCAGGGGGAGAGCGAATTGGAGAAGGAAAACGCGAGAAGCAAGCGGAGAAAGTTTGGACCGAGTCGCAGTGGACTTTAAGCTGGTTGAAGAGGGAAAGAAAGTTGGCAGGGGTAAGAGGGAAGGTGTGGAAAATTGCCAAAATCATGCACTTGTCCTTTTTCTTCAGGGAATTATCAAAATGCCCCTAAAATATTTTCTAATACATACATTTTTTATTTTACTATTAAAATCGAAATATTTATTTTGTCATTGTAAATTATCACTAGGGAAATGTTAAGAGGTAATTTTACATTAAAAAAATTTCAAAGGTTAACTATTGGCTGTGAATTGATTTAAAAATATATATATTAACTTTAGTTATTTTAGAGGTTAGAACTTTTAAATTTATCCTGATAAAAAAAAATTTTCAGTTGGTAAAAATATGTTTGCATCATAGTAATATTTTATTTTAATTAAAAATAGGACGAATATCTTTAGACATCTCTGCATTAAATATTTTTCACAGGAGTAGGTAGCATGTTGAGTAGCCTCCCATGCTAGCTTCCCAATTATTAAGCTTCTACCAACTTTTGAATTAATTTAGTCATTATATCAAATCATGTTAATTTGTGGCCGCCAAAAGTAAGCATCGCCAATTATAGAAGAGCTATTCATCATTATTCATTTTATGACTTTCATTTTAATTTGGCCCATGCTCTTTTTTTTTTAATTAAGAAAAAAGGGAAAGAAAAAGAGAGAGTTGGCTCCAGTTAATTAAGAAAAGAAGGCGACAGGCTACTAGAATTTAGAAATGCTTGAATGCATAGAGTCAGCAAGTCTTAGGTATGGTGTGGTACTGTGGTCTCCACGTGACACTATATATTCCAGGGTAGGCGGGGGGCCGGATCCTCTGAACCGTTTTTTACATTTGATTCTGTCCGAGTACTGAGTCGATGGATGCTGGGGACGTGACTCTCTCCGATGGATCCTCGTACGCTCCAGCGCACCTGCAACAAAGCCGAGCCGGGTGGGGTTCCCCGGCGACGATCCTCCGACGCTCAAGTCAGACGAAAATATGAGAGTGGTTAAGAGAGTAAATGTGTGCGCGTGTGTGCGTACCTTTAGCAAGTCTGATGGTCCTTATATAGGGCTCTTGAGAAGCTGGTGTACGGTTCTCAAGGTGTACACATGTCCTCTCACATACCTGAGTATGGGCTTGTCAGAACAGCATGCCTGACGCCATGCTGCCACAGTTCGAGCATATATCTGATGGGACAGCAGAACCCTCCGTCGTACGATTCTGAGTATGGCCCGCCTGTCAACCATGCTGGTGATTGGCAGCGGCAACCCTTGGGCTGCTCTCGTCACCAGTGGGGTTGGGTTGACCGCTCGGACTCTCCGCACTGCATGAGTCGGTGAGTTCATTGGTCCGAGCGGAGGTCTACTCTCTCACTTGGCTCGGC
>JBBMJZ010000635.1:0-12159 GCA_037833815.1 Zingiber zerumbet | reverse complement strand
AGCTCTCAGTTACCATGATCTTCCGCATCATTTGAAGCCTTGCTTCCTCTATTTTGCAGCCTTTCCTGAGGACTATATCATTGCTGCAGAGAGGATAACACATTTATGGATCGCTGAGGGTTTCATACAAACGAATGACAAAGTGGATCAAACAATGGAGGACCTCGCGGAGGCATATTTGAAGGATTTGACTGACAGATCCATGTTACAAACGGAAAGAATGGATGATTTTTATATACAGTCAGTTCGCATTCATGATCTTCTTCTTGATCTAGCACGTCATGAAGCTCGTGAGCTTAACTTCTATAGGTCCATTAATGACAGAGGTGACGATCCAAGAGCTTTACGGCGTCTCTGTGTCACCGAAAATGTCAACGACCATGTCTCGTTGAACTGTTCTACCAATAAACTACGGTCACTTGTAATTTATCCGAATGAAGGTTTTCAGAGAACACTGGCAGTTACTGTCGCCGGAGCGAAGTTCCTCAGGGTCTTGGATTTGATAGAACTACCCATTGAACAGCTACCAAAGGAGATTGGGGACTTGATCCTCTTAAGGTATCTAAGTTTGAGCGGATCAAAACTGAAGGAGCTGCCTTCATCCATTGGAAAACTCATCCACTTGCAGACTTTCAATATACAATTTACTGAGATTCAACATTTGCCAGATCCATTTTGGAAAATCCGAACACTGAGACATGTATTCCTCAATTGGGAGAATACGAGCATGCCTAATTCGACATACTGCTCGGAAGACATTCAGACACTAGCGAATATTTCAAGCGGTCCATGGGTATGTGATGGTGCACTGGAGAAGTTGAGAAATCTTCGAAGATTGTTTTTGAGAAACATGTCAAGCTCTGATGAGGATGCTTTAGCCAATGCAGTCCAGAACCTTTCCCGGCTCGAGATGTTGGCATTGATTGGAGAATCCTTGCCGGTGAGCCTCCTAACTTCATCTTGCTACCATCATATTCAGATTATGGATTTGGCAGGACCATTGGTAAGACCTGCAAGGATTCACATAAAGGCAGAAAATTCCAGGATATTTTCCAACCTGATCTCTCTTGCTATTAGTCAAACAAGGTTGGAAAAGGATGAAGATATTGCATTGCTCGCATCACTAGCAAACCTTGAGCATCTTCTGGTGTGTCTTGATGCATTTGTAGGAAGAGTTTTGGTGTTTCCAAAGGGAGGTTTTCCTCGTCTCCAAGAGATCATACTGGGTGATTTGAACACCTTGGAGCAGTGGGAAGTGGGAGAGGGAGCAATGCCTCTCCTTCGGGAACTAAGACTTTGGGACTGCATAAATTTGAGAATGCTACCAGAGGGACTTGTAAGATTGACTGAGCTCAAACAAATTGAAATAAGGGGAATGGAAATGATAGAGAGAAGGGTCAACAAGGATACTGGAGAAGATTATCACAAGATCAAGCATGTTCCTGGCATTGAAATAAATTGAAGGACGGACGAGGACAATATCTGACGACACCCAAAAATTAATCAGGAGGAAAAGTATTACTAGAAGCTGAAGGTACTTTGCTGTCCGCTGTAATTGCTAGCGGATGGAAAACTTCCCTAAGACAAGATCAGACTGGACGTTACCTAGTCTAATTAATCATTGAAGGTCCTTTGTAGCAGACAGAAGTCTAAAGCGCACAGAGAGTTAGACAACAACTCACTCTGTGTGCTAACATTGGCGTACCCTTTTTATACTATGTATTGTGTTAAATTGTCAATTTAGAGACAATTAATACTAATCTTGAATAATGTAAGTTTGTTTTATGTTATATCTGTGATTCTTGGGCCGAGGTGAGCCAAGATATCTATCACTTGCTCACTGATACAACGTGTCGGAACATAATTCATTTATAAATCAAACTGAAAGAATTCAAATGGAAACTACCATTTAGATTAATGACAGGAAAACTCGCTTCTTCACGCGATGAACATGGACGAACCACTTAGTGACAGTAAAACAGATGTGCTCTCCATCAAGCCTTCAAGCCTTCAACACCAGTGGGTCTCGCCATGAGAGTTTTCTCTTACCGGTCTTCTTTGAGTTGTTTCCAAGATCTCTACAAATCGCTAGCATATCATTTGAGCCTCCAATCATAGGCATTCTATTGAGTCTCTCCATTTGTATGTGATACTGCTCCAATTGAAACTTGTTCAGTTCCTCCCCATTCTGCAATTAATAACTGAATTAATATGGCAAGTCTACAAAAGATGAAACTGTATTATAAGTTGTTGGGTGTGGTCACTATACCTTAGAGTTGCAGAAGTGCTAGCATTTGCAGCTTCCATTGTCATCATGTTTTGAGGGGGGGCTTCCCTTGGGATGAACAAACCCGAAGATTGTGCAACACAAAGAGATTTGGTTGGCTTTTTCTGAGACATCTTTTTAAACTGATACTGAGATGCATTTGCATTCAAGTTATCTACACTGTGGTTACTTGTCCGCGCATCTTCAGATACTCTGGGAATCTTTTCTGTAGGAGGATTGATCACTGGAGTTTTACTTGATGGTCCCTTCAATCTAACTTGCTGATACGGGTTTGCAAATAAGGTCTCAAGTTTTCTTCTCAAAAATCTAACAGGCAATTATCTTTCTGAAACGGATTAAAAAAATTCAACTGCAGACGATTCATGTTGAAACAAAACCTAATACCTAGCTTCAGCAAAGAGTTTACGTTTCCTTAGTCTTGCTTCCAGCAATCTCCTCTTCTTTTCTTCAGTTTCCTGCAAATGAAAACAGTTCGGAATCCTGATACATTGTTGATTGGGACAATAAGTATTTAGCACTTTTTCATCAGGTAGCATAAAATTTACAATGCAAAAGTATTGATTTTCATATTAATACAGATACATTTGAAGCTGCAGAAACATAAAGATATCAATCCGAGACTCTGACAAAGAGATCTCACTAATCCGTGTGGCATGGCAAATTCCACTAAATATATCCACAAAACTGTTAAAAAAAAAAAAGATTCATAAGATCACGGCTTGGATCGAATAGAAACCAATTCATTCAGGAGGACGAAGGCAAATTATATGGATTGATATAATGCAAACGGGAAAAAAAAATATCAAGGTAATAATTTCAAGACAACGCAGATACGAAAAATCCCTCTTTTGTACGTCGTTGACGCAGGATTCGCGAAACCCAACAATCAAAAGCGAATCGAAAGCCACGATATCCCTCAATCATAGCGAAACAAAGTTCAAGAGAACGTCTCACCTCAAGAAACTCCGCATAATCTTGCGAGAGCGATTGGAATCTGAATCTTTTCCTGGCATCATCTCTATACGTAGGGGATGGCGAGGGCTCTTCGGCAATCCTCCTCATCTTCTTCACAGTCATCCTGACCTCCCCCCACCGGACCAAGAAAAAAGGAAACAAGCAGTAAAAAGAAAGCAATTGAATTGATTGGCAAAGAAGAGGCGATAAAGACGAGAAAGGTAGAAATAGAGAAGGGAGGATGGGGAAGGAAGGGCGGTTGGGGAGGAAAGGGGGTTGTTTCTTGACCTTCTCTGCTTGCATTGACCAGGACAAAATCAGAAAGAGAGCACCACCCCCTGCCCTGCGATGTTTCTACTTTGATGGAGGAGGAGGATTCGATTTGCTCGATTCCTTCCATGCTTGACTCTTTCTCCTCCTCTAATCCCTCGCTTGCCACCTCCGGATTCCGATCTTGTTCCCCTTCTTCGATCAAACTTTATTTTTTTCCTTTTTGTTCCTTTTATTCCGATTATTTCGTGGGCGGTTGGTCGGTTGCAGATCTTCCCGCCATTGCGCGGCGCGTCGCAGTGCAGCAAGATGAACTCGATGCCATCGAATCGCCCTATTCTGCAAAATCACGAATTAAAATTTATGTGAATTCCTAAAATAAAATGAAAAGTTCGAAAAAAAAAGAAATATAATTTCTATATTAAAACCCATCACGTGCAATTGTGTGTATGATAACCATATTTCGTAAATAATAGTTAATATAATTGAATTAGGGATCTAGGCTGATCTGGAAATAACCGTGGCGGTGGCGTAGAAACCGCCACCGCGGCCGGTGAAAAACGCGTTACGTTGCTCTTCTCCGTTGCTTCCTCAACCTTCTCTTTCCTTAATAGCCCACCTGTTCCAAAACCATCCTCACCAATCACGTGGATTACAAGTGGTCCCCACCTCTGCTCCTCTCCATCTCCCATTGCTTGCCAGCGAATCGTATTTCAATTTCGAATATTTATAATTTTATAAGATTATAGTTGATATTAAATGACAGAAATAGCCCTTTGTAACTTGAAAAACTCGGACTAAAAGTCTCCTTTTCCCGCGTTACTCGACGTATACCTCTCTGTCGTTTTAGGTGTGGGTGGGACCCAATGTGGAGCCTGCAACGATCGTCGAATGCCGTCGCGGGTAGAAGAAGAGGGGGCAACCTTCGCGGAATGACCGCGTGTAATCAAAGCCGAGAAGGGAGGGCGATCTTTCGCATCCGCTCTCCGTTATAAATCTCAGCCTCTGCGGATAACCTCGAACAGCTCGCTCTCGTCGCTTTCTTCCTCGTTTGGTGGTTTTGCGAGTGTGATCTTAATCTTCGCGTGCGAGAAGGGAAGAGGGAGGAGGAGAGAAGATGTTTCGATTGAGCAATAATCTCATCGGGGTGCTCAACTTCATCACCTTCCTGCTCTCCGTGCCAATCCTGGGCGGCGGGATATGGCTGGCCACCCGCGGCGGCGTCACTGACTGCGAGAAGTTTTTGCAGACCCCCCTGATCGTGATCGGGGTCTTCCTCATGCTCGTCTCCCTCGCCGGCCTCGTCGGCGCATGCTGCAGAAACTCGCTTCTGCTCTGGATCTATCTATTCGTCATGTTCGTGCTTATCATTCTCCTCTTTTGCTTCACTATCTTTACCTTTGTCGTCACCAACAAGGGCGCTGGTGAGGTCGTCTCCGGTCGGGGATACAAGGAGTACCGCCTCGGCGATTACTCCCACTGGCTGCAGAAGCGGGTGGAGAACACGAAGAACTGGAACAGGATCCGCGCTTGCCTGTCCGATGGTAAGGTCTGCCAGAGCCTTCAGGAAAGTAACCAGAACTTCCAGCAGTTTATTAGCGACAACCTCTCGCCCATCGAGGTAACCCCAAAATACCATTTCTATGTCAACTTGAAGAGCTATTCTTGATCTGAGATTTTATTTTTTATTTTTGGGTACGATATGGCATGACAAAAACAAAGTTTTCCCCCAAATTCTGTGTTCTCATCTCAGGGATTTAATGATTTTGCAACTTAAATCAAGACTTGAGGAAATTACCTAGGGTTAGTAATTCTGGATTTATGTTATTTTTAACCTTAATGTTTGAAGAAGGTACTTAATTGGGTGGAAAGCGTTTCTTTATATGTTTGTGTGTGTGTGTGTGTGTGGCAATTTCACATATCTTATCGTAAAGGAGTCTGGGTGTGTTTTTTCTCCGAGGAATTCCAATTCCCACTCACTTTTGAACTTTTTTTAAGAAAAAACTTTTTTCATCCTCTTTTAACTTTTGCGATCTGAAAATTTGTTTCTTTAGTTGGGCTTCATTATATGTATACAAAAAATCTTCTGACGCTTTGCTAGTATTCCTGTTATGCTGGTGATGCATTCATATTGATTTCTTGCTGATTATGGATAACTCTAGTTTAGAGAAGTAATTGGTTTCTATAGTTTTCGTCAATCAGAATGATCATAACATTTGGTAAACCAAGCTGTACTTAATTGGATTAGGCCTAAAAATTACAACACAGCATTGCACTGCCCATTGCCCATCATCTTGAATTTTTTTATGCATTTCTGTTCTTGTTCTTCCAACTGATAAAAAAATCCATTCAAACTCGTACGAAATAAAATTGATTTATTTATAAAGTTTGCTGTTCTTTCTGTCAACATATATGCTACTTGCATGGTTCCCTTTGAATTGTTTGCTACTGATGCCTTTAGGTCTTCACTTTGGCTGGCTGATTTTGATCCATTTAGATGGCTTGCTTATTCAACAATTTGCCATGAAAATAAAAATACATTCCTTTATGCTAAAAATTAATTTAGAATAATACAGCGGTAGCTCCTATTGTTCAACCATCCATCTTATATTCCTTCTTCAATCCACCATTTTTGGTTGAGTGCATACCATGTTAAGTACTTCAGTGTGTTTATTTATTGTTTCTATTTACTCATAAAGAATGATAGCATAACGTGCTTGCTAGTCTGTATCTAGATAATTTGTAATCTCAACCTTCTTGATAGTTTAACACTATATTTGAAATATTATCTACTTTTAATTCCCACGTTACCATCTTGTGCTGTTCACTTTTCTTTTTTGAATTTAGTCAGTCAACTGTAGAATTTGCAAACTATTTTTTAATTCTATATTTTTAAGTGGCAAACTATTTGTAGAATATACATAATTGTTCTACAACGTAAGCGTTCAAACCAATGATCTCCTTGTTCAACCGTAACAACTAATTGTGTGAT
Source organism: Zingiber zerumbet (assembly GCA_037833815.1). Lineage (NCBI taxonomy): Eukaryota > Viridiplantae > Streptophyta > Magnoliopsida > Zingiberales > Zingiberaceae > Zingiber > Zingiber zerumbet. The sequence continues at coordinate 5,656 of JBBMJZ010000635.1, read as the reverse complement.
CCTTTTTGGTAGTCTGGATGCTGCAAGCCTCCTTCTGAATGCAACTTTGATTACCAAAATGCAACTGTGTGGACTCCTCCTTCAACTGGCAGCAATTCAACCAACCCCGACTGCACGGTCTGGAGCAACAATCAGTCCGATCTCTGCTACGACTGCCAATCTTGCAAAGCCGGTGTCATTGCCAACATCAAGGACAAGTGGAAGAAGATTGCCATCCTCAACATCATCATCCTTATATTCCTCATCGTCGTCTACTCTATTGGTTGTTGCGCATTCCGGAACAACAGGCAGGACAATGGTGCATTTGGGTGGAAAGGAGGATATGCATAAATTCTATCAGATTTCCGCTGCTGCTTTCTGCTTTCCCAGCTTCATTTTTTAGTCGCTACTAGTTTTTTCTCTGTATATTTAGGCTGCTGATTACTACGATACTACTTAGATTCCTGTTCAGGTATTGTACGGTTGTACCTACCTCACTATGCATATACTTAGAACTCCTTGTTGATTATGCCAATATCTTTTATTGCGTATGGTGATTGTTGTGATCAGGTAAGGTTTTATTTTTGTTGGGATCACTTTGACCTTTTATGTTTGGATCAGCAGGGGAGCAGGATCAAGTTTTTTCTCTTTTTTCTTGATGTTATGCTTTCTTCATATGCTTCTGTTTCGAAGTGATTAAATCATTGCACAAGGAAATAAACAAGATGCAAAGTAGTGTGGCTGGCATTGTCAACTGTGTGGCCCCAGTAAAAAGTGATAGGGCCACAAGATTCTATCATTGACTAGTTGAGTGGAACAAGGGCAGGGAAAAGGTGATGTGATGAGATGTTCTTGCTATGCATTTGATTGCTTTAAATCTTGTCGAGTAGCATTAATATTTATTGATCATTTGAGTTTGTTCGCCACATGTTTCTTGCTTGTGGGGTGCCCACTGTCTTAATTCTTATCCTAGCTCATTTATTAGCCGAAAACTGAATCTTATGCTTATAATGAGGCCAGTCAGTTTAACAGTTCTCTAATCTACCCTCTTCTTTAATAGAAATCTGAAACAATTCGAGTAATTTTGTATGAAAAGAAATAGGTAGAATTTCGTAGGAAAAAGACAAACAAAGTTTTGAAGATCAAACTAATGCTCGTCCTATCCTTTTATCATCTGGTAAAAAGGCGATTCACTCATCTCCAGTGTTCTCACCAACCCATCCCTAGGCCAATACAGGTGAGGTAAATCACGGGTGGCTACTAGCCATTAGTGTAAATAGCTAAGATATGGGGGAGGTCATGCTCGGTCACGCCGAGTTTTGACCCTAATACCTCATATGGTAACATTCCATACCTTAACCATCGCACCGGACCTCGTCCTATCCTTTTATCGTATCATGCATACGCTGCCTGTATGAATTAGATTAATTAATTTGCCATGCGTTCATAAATACCTGCTAATTAACCTGCAAGAAAACAGTCAGTTTGCACACAGTTTTTCCACTTCCCTTCCTCGCACTTCGACTGCTCACCCAAGATTTCATCACTTTCTTCCCGATCACCCACCGGTCGACTTCTTACATCTTTTGTAACACTCTACTCGAGTGCCAATTCTTCATCAACCTGCTCATCTTTTCCAACCTCGTTCAGCACCACTTGCTCGGGAAAAGCTTCTGCAGCTTAGGCCATGTCGTGCGCACTTGGGCTGATGGGGCTGCAGGGAGCCTCTTTTGTGTGTCTGCTTGGTGCTTGGCGCCTCGCCTAATCTTAGACCTCCATTGACTGTTCTATTCACTGTCCTCAGTTGTTCGATTGCTTTCCTGATTATGCTTCTTGTGTGCATATCTCAACACTTGCTTTGGTACTCTTTGGGTTGCTTGGCTTGATTATAAGCACGAGTGACCAGAAGAATAAATTGATATGCTATGCTTCTACTGACTACTGTTACATTAGCAGCTTTGGTGTGTCCACTTGCACTGTGAATGTTTGAAGTCAGTAGAAGTAACGATGAGGAGTTGAAGGGAAATGAAGGCCATCTGTGTGCCAATCTATTGTCAGGATCGCGCGGAGGTTTAATTACTTTCAGAGATTAATTGCAAAGCACAGTTATATATAACATCGATATTAATTAACAAGGTTTAATGACAATTTTTGGACTTGTCAATCAACTGAGCAATACAAATTCAATATATATTTCTCTGCTATAGCTTAAGCGACAGGTCAATGATTTCTCCGGCAGCAGCATCATCATCGACTCCGGTGGCGGAGGCGTATAGAAGCGATCCCCACCACGCCGTCGTCGTCCTTGCCGCCATGCTGCTCTCCTTCGCTTCCACCGTGCGATTACCTGACGCCGAATCATGCCGGCCGCTCTGCAACTGTTCCCGGAGGCGCTTTCTTTCCACCTTGTGCTTGTTCTGGTGGCCGCCAAGCGCCTGCGAGGTGGTGAACTTGCGGTCGCAGTAGTTGCAGGTGAAGACGAAGGGCCGTGACGGCTGGAGACACAGTTCCAGGCTCAAGTTCTCGCAGCAATTCTCTTCCCCTGACTCCATGGACACGCTATAATCAAGCCTGAAAGATCGATATGTACCATTACCATATATATATAAATCAATCACTTCCCTCTCACTCAGTTCACGACGCGGTCGTCGATTGTGAAGTTACACTTGTCCCCTTAGCTTCCATGCAGAGCCTCTAGATATATATCCTTCTCTCCGTCTCTCATAACTTTAACGCTACCTCTTAATTTGTCAGCAGGCAGGCAGGTCGTTGTCTTTGTCTGTGGAAAAGCAAATGGGAATGAATGTGGAAAGAATAAGAGAGCCAAAAAGTTCAATCACCACGTGAGAATTTGGGTTGATTTTTATCAAACAACACTAGCCCGTCTCTATAGACATCATACAAATTTATGTGTTTGCATTAATCATATTCTATTTTCTAGCTATGAGTCGCATTATTGGGCTCATCCAAATCCAAATGAGCTCGTGCTGGATAGAATAAGAGGGCCCGGAATTTATTGTTGATGCATTAATCATTTTAGCTATCTTCTACGTTAAGAAAATGATCCATCATGTGAACGTCTACGGCAATAGATGAAAAAGCTTGAGCTAGCCTTCAAAGCTCTCATGTAGCATTCATTAATTTTAAAGTCCTTCTAGCAGCACACAGCTACGATCGCTTCTATTAAAAACAATCGATCGTGAGCAAGTGTCACTACGGAACCAGCCACCGTACATGACTCCGTGCGTTGGGCTCCTACCAGACGCAAAGTACAGAGAAAAGTCAAACGTTTGACGTGCCACAATATTCAGTTGCGTAGCGATCGCCTCGGCTCATCTTCCTCCCATACGTTAAAAGATCGATGGTGGCAAATCCTATGCTGTTTGGTGAGATTACTGTTGAAATCATGAGCTAAATCCGTCCTTCGCTGACATCTCCCCATGTCGAGTTCATCATCAGATTCATCGACCTTCAGCAAAGGCAATTCCCCGATCACCCTAGTCGCAACGAGTACGCCCATCGATCGACCACAGTTCTTCATTCTACCGGAGCTGAATGTCGATTTCTTAAAGCTCATCAGGGTTTTTTTCTTTTTTGTATTTTGCAGCAGGTGTAATTGCAGGGGCTGCGGTACTGATTGTCATCATCATCTTCATGGTCAACAGATGCCTTCGGAGCGCCAGACTGCGTGCAGTTTCTGCAGAGGAGCAATTAGCCGAGGTCGCGACTTCGAGCTGTCCTCGGTGATTCGTTCAATGGAGATTTGGATCTTGTACGAGTTCCTCTGGGGCATGATCGAAAAAATTGGAGAAATCCCAAACTTTTATGCGAAATGTGAGTGGAAAGTGGATAACTGATTGTCTGTACAGAAAATTAGGAACACCGTGTAAAAATTATTTCTCATCTACAATAGAAGGATTGAATTGTCTCTGATTGAATTACTTTTCATATCATAAGAGGAGGAGCCGTACGTGATTTATTAGTTTAGAAAGCCTTCGGCAAGTGTCCCGAGGAATCCTCCCATTGTATATTTCCGGGTGTTACGTTGCTTGCAAACTCAGTTAACAGGAAGCCGAAAGTCAAATGGCTAATCACGAGAAGAGATAGAAAGTTCACCAAAACAGATGTCACGTTGATGTTAACAGCCTTCAAGGTGGAGAGTACTTCCTCCCGTATCCACGAGTACGAGGGAAGCAAAGTCAACAAGTGAATCCTCCTTGCAATTCCACTTTTTTCTCAGACTGGTCGAAGAAATTCCAATCACGACGCGCAGAGATCGGTTGGTGCAAGAGGCATGCAATCAGCTTTCTCTCCTGAAGATCCGTGTATCAATCCAGATAAGAATAAAATTATATAAATAAGAGTAATTTTTTTAACCAATGCATATAATTTAATAGATAAAAATTAGAATATGTAATTTAATAAATAGAAATTAGAATATGTAGTTAAAAATATTTCTCTCATTCAATGAATAGAGTTTAACATAAAAAAATTAAAGTATGTAATTGGGAGTATTTCTTTCATCCAATCCAATGGATAAGGATAAAATTTCTTTATGAATAGAATTTTATTTTCTGATCAACTATGTATTTTGCATGGTAAATACTATAAATATTTCTCCATGCCTTCATGTTTCATCATCCAATGAAAAATAAAAGTATGAGTATTCAAGTTGAAATTTGTTCTTCATCTTCTCTTTCTTTTTCACTCTAAAATTGTGAGTGATCCTCAAAAGTATTGTAGTGTCTTTGAAGTGTGGAGATAATATAAGTAATTTATTTACTTATTTATAGTTCAATTTTCCAACAATTAGTATCAGAGTAGAATGATCAGGAATTGTTTTTGATGGAGTTATCTTGAATCGTGAGGAGGTTTATATTGTACAAGGTTGTTAATCAAACTTGTTTGGTATAATCAAAATATTTCTGACACAATGAGCAACCTTTAAGTAGTAGGAGGAGTCAAGAAATTCAACAACAAAAACTACAACATATGGACAACATGTATGGAGTTCTACCTACAAGGTCAGGATCTTGGGAGGTTATTAGTAGTAGTGAAGCCATGCAACCGGTAGAAGATGTCATTGGCATCTTGCGAAAATAAAGGATCAAAGGAGGTAAAGCAATGTTTGCTTTAAAAATCACAATTGAAGAAAAAATGTTGGAGCACATATGAGATACCAAAACACCAAAAGAAGTATGAGATACCTTTGCTACACTCTTTTCAAAGAAGAATAATGCAAAACCTGCATCCTGCGCAATGGTCATATCACAATCGATTAACCAAACAATTGGGTGTAGCTGAATCTATCAGCTGATCGATCCAGAGGCTTTCTATGATTTCACAAAATGCCCTAGAATCGATTCCGGCTTTTCCTCGTGTCACTACGAGAAACCGAACGCCAATCGATTGACCGATCGATTGGAGTGACCCAACCGATAGACCGATCTATTGGAACGATCCAATCGATCGGTCGATCAATTGAAGAGCACACTGCTCTCCTACACGAATGACCTCCAATCGATTGGCTTAGCCCCAATCGATCGGCTAATCGATTGGCATGGACCTAATCGATCGGCTCATCGATTGAGCTCTCGTTCAATCGATCGGCTGATCGATTGACCAACCCTAACTTGACTAACTCAAGTCTAGGGTTCTCATACCCAACATCCGGTCA
>JBBMJZ010000628.1:0-12160 GCA_037833815.1 Zingiber zerumbet | reverse complement strand
TAGTCGGTGGTGGATGATCCCATACCCAAGAAGGCCAAGTGCCTCGCCATGCAGTACTGGAAACCAATCTTAGAAATCAATATTTAATTAACTAAGTAATATGGGGACGACTTGGATTTAAAGTGTTAAGTCCCGCAGGCGATTCAAGTCTAAACCTAAAAGATCATATAAGTTAAATTTAGGATCAAATGTGTTAAGTTCCGCAGACGATCCAAGTTTAACTTAAAAGAACACATGATAGCTATGAAAGGTTCAGACCTTGTATAAAATTTTTGTACAGTGGAACCATTAGATTTTCCGAGTAGCAACCAACAGAGCACCCCCTTGCTCCTGGAAAATTCCACCAGTATGCTGCAGTCCAAGGGGCAGCGAGAAGGAAGACAAGCTCCAGCTCCCTTCTTTGAGCACCTTCTTCCTTTTTTGTCTAGATCTGCCACTACACATAAGACATAACTTAACTCTGTTGACTACATCAAAACTACTTCAGAGTACCTATAATTTCCTCATTTTTGATATGCATCAATCCAAATTAGTGTTAGGGAACATAGAATTAATAAAATGTAAATTAAAACTAGAATTTTGTAGACTATAAAATTACAAACACAACTTTCCCCTAGACTTAAGTTCTTATTTTTTATTCTCCCCCTTTGATCACAACAAAATAAAGTCGGAGAAATAACAAAATTAGATAAAAAAAAATTTAAACTTGTTCTAAGGGTTAAGGAAACATAATTCAAAGTAAAAAAAATTACAAAGTATTTTTCTAAAATTATAAATTTTTAAGATTTAATAATCACACTTGCAAATTTAATTTAATTTAAAGAGTTTAACATTTTGAAAAAATTTAAAAAATTATCATAAAAATCAACAGAAGTGTATGAATATAAAAAAATAATAAAAATTGTTTAAGTATTTTAGCATAAAAAAAATTTATACAGAAACATAGTTTTTGGAAGATAAATTTTAAAAATTTAATTTTATTTGAATAAATCTCTCAAATTTTTCTAAGTATTGCGAACAAAATGCATAACTAATGAAAAATTAAATTTTTTAAAAATAAGTTTTCAAGACCTTTTAGTTTTAAAAATAAAGTTTTCGGTAAATAATACATAAAAAATTCACTATTTATTAAAAATTTGCAAACAAAATATTTTCAAATAGAAATTCAATGATTATATAGTTATAAAAAATTTTGGATAAGAATTTCCAATAGAAAGGTTGTACAAATAATGCTTTAAACATACATGATTTTTTTTTTGAAAAAAATATTTTAAAAATAGTTTTATTAACCTAGAAATTAGGTTAATTTATCTTTTTATTCAAATATTACGGTAATTCTTCGAAAAAAACAATTAGGTTTTTCAAAATATTTATTCGAAGAATTTTAAATTTTAAATTATAATTTTTCAATTAAAAATTTATAAAAAAAATTTAACAGAAAAAATTCTAAAAAATTAATATTGAGAGATTTTTCATTCAAGGAATAGAAGAAAAAAATTCAGCAATAAATGTTAACAGTAAGCATACAAACTTAATTTTGAAAGTAAAATTAATATTCCTATACATAAAAACATACTTAATCATTTATTTATATTAAGTAAGATTTTGGAATCCAAAATAAATTTTTACCTACAGAATTGATAAGAAAATTCTTAGAAACATATTTTTATGATATTTTTCTAATTTGACCCTTATGATATTTAAGATATCAATTTAAGCTTCTATAATTTCTCTAGGTATTTTGATTAGCGCATGTAGAATTTCTTAATTTTTTAATTTGGTCCTTCAATTTTTTATTTTCATCCTTTAATTTATCATATATTTCTAAATGACATGTATTTGTTAAAATTATTTTCAATTCTAAAATTTTCTTTTTCAAATTATTAATTTTAGACTTAAGTTTATATAATAATCTAGTCATTGATTTAATACTTGAATATAATTGGTCAAGAGGTAATAAATATATCTCACTTATCAGATCTGCTCTTAAATTTGTTTCTTACTCCTCGCTGCAGCTTTCTTCTGAGGAGCCTCCCCCTTAGTCTATGCTCTCCTCCTAGTGACTTGCCATCAGTGTAAGTCCAACGTACTCCTCCAAATCAAATTCTGATGACGACTCGTCCCAAGTTACCTTCAGGGTCTTGTGTTTGTTCCTTTCTTGTTGTCCTTCTTCTTTATCTTTGGACAGTCCTACTTGATGTGCCCCTCTTCATTACAGTTATAGCATCTTATCTTCCTTGCTCTTCTTTTGTTCGCCTACACTTGATTAAATTTATTAGATCTAAATTTTTTCTTAAATTTCCTTATCATATATGTTGATTCATCATCATCGAGAAAAGTGTCGGCATTTGATTCATCCTTATTGGCTTTTAGAGCAATATTATTTGTTTTTTTATTGCCTAAGTATCTACACAATGAGACTTGTGAAGTTCAAACGTAGAAATAAACTTTTAAGCGTACTTGCCTTGAGGTCTTTAGAAATATAGTAAGCATCTACTAAGGCTGACCACTCTTGAGTTCTTGAAAAGGCGTTAAGTGCGTACCTTAAAGAGTCACGATTTGTTACCTTTACTCCGAGGTTGTTGAGCTGGGTGATCAGATTTTTGATCCTTGCATGGAGTTGGGCTACCTTTTCTCCCTTCTTCATTTGGAGGTTCGTCAGTTGGCTTCGGAGGATATCCCGCTTTGCTAGTTTGACTTCCGAAGTACCCTCGTGAAGCTCCAGAAATTTTTCCAAAGATCTTTGGCGGAATCGTAGCTTCCGATCCGGCTGACCTCTTGGGGAGGAAGAACACTAAGTAGATGGAACTCTGCTTTTCCATTAGGCACAAAGTCGGATTGTTCCTTCTTCGTTCACGTGTACTATTCTTTCTCGACTTCGTGCTGATCTTTAGTTGCTATAAAATTGTATTTTATAATTAATAAGATTTCAAAATCGGTCTTAAAGAATACCTTTATGTGCTTTTTTCACATTGAGAAGTCTCCCTCAAATTTTGACGGGTAGATGCTGGATCCGACCATTTCTTTTGCTTCGGATGATGGTTAGTCCTTCTGAAGTGAACTTGGCTCTAATACCACTTGTTGGTCCTCGGTCGATTGGCAAGAGGAGGTGAATTGCCCTGAAAAAAGTAAACAAACCTTTCTCGAAACTTACAACATGATTAAGAAAACCACTTTATTAGAATAAACTAAAATGCATAAATTAAAAAAAGACTACCGATATTTACTTGGTTACAACCGAGGATGTTGTTAATCCAAGATGTTGAAAGCACTAATCAAATTCTCCTTTTGTCATAGGCGGAGAAGTTACAAGTGATGGAAGCATAAAACTTGAAAATAGAGATGTAGTTCGAAGTACAGAAAGTGTTGTGTTAAACTACTGAAACCAGGGCTCTATTTATACCCTGCTAGTCGAATCTGGTCGTTGCTGATGTGGCAGCTCAGGGCACTTGTGTGTGGATAAAACTTTATCCACGTCGCAATGACTCACAACGGCTGGTGTTGATAAAACTTATCTGGTTCGGGTGCCTGGAGTAGCTTCGGACGCCCGGACTGCCTTCGACAAGGGCGTGCCCAGGAGGTGCCCTGGGCTGCCCAGGGCAGTCTGGGTGCCCGGACCAGTCCAGGCGCCCAGACAATCAACTTCTTATTGATTGTATGATTTCTCCTCCATTCACTTAGGTGATTTAGGCCATCCAGAATAGGGCTCACTCGAACCTATTTTCCGGCATTCTCCTCGAGCAAGCTTCCACTCCTACTTCTCATCCCTCAGAAACGCTACGTGCCTCATTCTCGTCCGTCAGTGTACTTTTTCGCAGCACCTCATCCCTTAGATACTCTGAGCCCGCCAGCTCTCTCACATGTCATCCTTCTTGCTAGCCGCTTCTTACACTAGACTTCTTGTGCTCCTAAGTTCCTGCACACTTAGACACAAGGCATCAAACACGCACATGACCTAACTTAACTCGGCTGACCATATCAAAACTACCTCTGGGTCCCTACAGGATGTTCTCATAGCAATGAAAAGAAAAGAAAAACAAATCCAAAAACTTGCCCTTGATAATTAAAGTTTAGTGAAAGTTAATTGAGAATTAATTGCCATATTGGAAAGGGAAGGTATTTCTTATCCAACTAGCTACCCTACCAAAGATCCTTATCCTGACATTGTTTCAACCAATGTGATGAGGAGAGGATGTGAAAGAAGTCACTATAACTTTAGATCCACCCCTAAAGATACACCTAATTGGCTAATATTGGTACTGGGTAGGAAGAGGACTAAGAGAAAAATAAAGGAGGGTAAGGGAATAACTTGGAGATAAAGTTTACGTAGGTTGATTTTGATATGATAGAAGAAGATAAAACTATATTAGTTGGTGATGAAATTGAGGATGAAGAAGAGGCTAATAACGTAAAAGTAAGGGAGAAGCAAATTAAGACTATGAAATTGAATGTTATTAAAGTAAGTTGACATTTATATAACAATATTTTGTTGGGAATACAAACAAAGTCCCACATTGAAAATGCATGAAAAAGATCATGAGTTTATAAGATGAAGATATCTCCATTGGTATGAGATATTTTGGGTAGAGCCTAAGAGTAAAATCATGAGGGTTTAGGTCCAAAGTAGGCAATATCATATCATTGTGAAGGTATCTAAATTCCTTTAGGTCATAACAATTGGTATCAGAGCGAAGTCACTCTTCATCGGACTAACCATCGGAAGAAGCACAAGTCAGAGCCATGATCCAAATTGAACCATGTTGGTGGAACCTTAAACGAAGTAGGGGAGACCCTGAGCAGGTCAAGAGTGACCCGATGCTCGAGAGAAGATCCTGAGCAAGTCAAGAGTGACCCGATGCTCGAGGGAAGATCCTGAGCAGGTCAAGAGTGACCCGATACTTAAGAGGAGGCTCGAACCATAAGAATAATGGTGTTCCTTCATTTAAGGGGATGATTGTTAGGAATACAATTAAAGTCCCACATTGAAAATATATAGAAAAGATTATAGATTTTATAAGATGAAAATATCTCCATTGGTATGAGACCTTTTGGGTAGAGCCTAAGAGCAAAATCATGAGGACTTAGGATCAAAGTGAACAATATTATATCATTGTGGAGATATCTAAATTCCTTTTGGTCCTAACATATTTAAGTTTCATTAAAGTAATTGCATTTCTTTAATTTGAATTTTACTTTTATTAAATACATTGAGTTTGATTTATTTGCATTATCTGAAAGGAAAATTCAAAGAAACAAAAAGTAAAAAAATGAGAACATGTTGCCTACCTAATAGAATACCTTCAAAATCCGAGATGACCTACTTCTGAGTTCCTATGGGAGGAAGGCTACAGCTAATTGATAATATATGCCTTCCTCACATGTGTCTTAGGCGACATATTTACAGATGGGGAAGTAATTGATACTTATATTTCATGACTCTTTAGGAAAGCATCCTCGTCTAATTGGTTATATAACAAATTCATATATTGTTCAAGCAAATTCATAGTAAAAATTTGACTTCATATTACAATTTGTATTGTGTGTGTGATATTATCACACTAATTTACGATTATATATTGAATCTTGCAGTCATCATACGAACATTTATGGGAAACAACTTTATATCATATTATCAAAATAAATCCAGTTGATTGAGAAGTTCGGTATATTTTTATACCTATAAATACTGATCAAGCATATTATCATTTAATGGTCATGGACACCGAGGCAAAAATGTTCTACAATTATAATTCGTTGTCCTACAAGTATAAATATAATGAATATTTTATAGAGCTAGTTAGTTTTAATTCTTTAATATTTATATTCTAGCATTATAATACTTATTATATCTTTTTATGAATTTTTTTTTGTCTATCTAATGCTCACAGGTCTCTAGATTGAAAAAGTTTCCCAGCGATAAATTAAAGGAACTGCATGATAGATTACAAGACTATCACCCTTTAGATGAATGAGCCTCTACTAAGGTAGATTGTTCTCAACAGATATTATCGTAAGTAATTATTACATTATTAGTAAATTTCAATGGTACTTTATCATTATAATTTTGTTACTATTTTAATTTTGTGATACTGTAGGAATGCTCATTATGTAATATATCAAACATCTTTTGTACAATATTAGTATATAATTCACGCAAAAAGATGTTTATAAATTTAGATTGGAGGTTGCATTATCCATAATTAGGGATAAATTTTGTAAATTCAAGGTAGAATAAATTATCAACCTTGTTGTTGACATGTTGTAGTATGTTTGTATTTTGTATATCAAAGTTCGAAGTACATTTGTTTGTTGTAAATTTATACTTCATCTAATTATTTGGTATGAAATTTTTTAAATTTAGATTCTTGTTATTATTCATTGTTATTGTTCTAAATTATTGTGTTGTGTTTTTCTTGTATTAGAATGTTTAAAATTATTGTGTTGTGTTATTCTAAATTGATCTTGTATTGGATTGTGTGTAAATTAGTGTGTTGTTCGTGTATTGGATCGATATTGAATTATGTAAAATTGTTTTGTTGTGTTGTTCTAAATTGATCTTGTATCGAATTGTGTGTAAAATTGTTATGTTGTTCTTGTATTGGATTGATATTGAATTATGTAAAATTGTTGTGTTGTATTGTTTTAAATTGATCTTGTATCGGATCGTGTGTAAAATTGTTATGTTATTCTTGTATTGAATTGATATTGAATTATGTAAAATTATTGTGTTGTGTTGTTCTAAATTGATCTTGTATCGGATTGTGTGCAAAGTTATTATGTTATTCTTGTATTGGATTGATATTGAATTGTGTAAAATTATTATGTTATGTTGTGTTGTTCTAAAGTGATCATGTATCGGATTGTGCGTAAAATTGTTATGTTGTTCTTGTATTGGATTGATATTGAATTGTCTAAAATTCTTGTGTTGTGTTGTTCTAAATTGTTCTTGTATCGGATTGTGTAAATTTGTTATGTTGTTCTTATATTTGATTGATATTGAATTGTGTAAAAGTATAGTGTTGTGTTATTCTAAATTGTTCATGTATTAGATTGTGTAAAATTGATGTGTTATGTTGTGTTGGTTTAAATTGATAATGTAAAATTAGATTTTGTGTAAAATTGTTGTTTTGTGATGTGTTATTCGTTATGATATATCATAATGATGTTAGAGAGCATTTTTATATTCAGGAGATTAGTCCGAACACATAGAACTTGACCCCATGTCGATCCGATATCGTTTGATTCATCAACTACTTTTGACCAAAATCAGCTGATGAACTTCATCTACCCTAAAAAAAAACTTCAACATCATCAGAAAGAGAGAAGCTCAAGGATCTCAAATATGGTGTGGTTCAATGATCATCATCTAAGTTCCATTTATATTGAGCTTACAATGCCACTTACCGTGCCCAAATTGTGTTAAAAAAATTATTGCTCTCAATAGGATATATCGTAATGATGTTAAGGAACATTTTCACATTCAGGAGGCTAGTCTAAACACATAGGACTTGACCCCATGTCGATCACATATCGTTTGGTCCATCAGTCGATTTTGACCAAAACTGGCTGATGGACTTCAACTACCCTAAAAATAAAAAAGTTTAACATCATTAGAAAGATAGAAGCTCAATGATCTCAAATATGGTGTGGTTCATTAATCATCATCTAAGTTTCATTTATATTGAGCTTACAATGCCACTTACCATACCCAAATTGTGTTAAACAAATCATTGTTCTCAATATGATGTATCGTAATGATATTAGAGGACATTTTCACATTCAAGAGACCAGCCCAAAACATAGGACTTGACCCCATATCAATTCGATGTCATTTAGTCCATTAACTGATTTTGACCAAAACCAGTTGATGGACTTCAACTACTCTAAAAATAAAAAGTTTAACATCATTCAAAAGAGAGAAGCTCAAGAATCTAAAATATGGTATGGTTTAGTGATCATCATCTAAGTTAGATTTATATTGAGCTTACGATGTCATTTATCGTACAGAATCGTATTCAAAAAATTATTGTTCTCAATACAATGTATTGTAATAATATTAAAGGGTATTTTCACATTCAAGAGACCAATTGGAACACATAGGACTTGACCACATATCATTTGGTCCATCAACTGATTTTGACCAAAATCGGTAGATGGACTTCAGCTACCCTAAAAATAAAAACTTCAACATCATCAGAAAGAGAGAAACTCAAGGATCTCAAATATAGTGTGGTTCAGTGATTATCATCTGAGGTCCATTTATATTAAGCTTACGATGTCACTTATCATGCCTGAATCGTATTCAAAATACTACTACTCTTAATACGATGTATCATAATGATGTTGGAGGGTATTTTCACATTCAGGAGACCAGACCAAACACATAGGACTTGACCCCATCTTTATTCGATGTCGTTTAGTCCATCAACTGATTTTGACTAAAATTGACTGATAGATTTCAACTATTCAAAAAAAAAGTTTAACATCATCATAAAGAGAGAAGCTCAAGAATCTTAAATATAGTGTAGTTAAGTGATTATCATCTAAGTTCTATTTATATTGAGCTTACGATGTCATTTATTATTCTTGAATCGTGTTCAAAAAATCACTGCTCTCAATACGATGTATCGTAATGATGTTAAAGGGAATTTTCACATTTAGGAGACCAACCCAAACATATAGGACTTGACCTCATGTCGATCCGATGTCATTTGGTACATCAACCGATTTTGACAAAAATTGGCTGATGGACTTCAACTACCCTAAAAAAAAGTTAAATGTCATTAGAAAGAGAGAAGCTCAAGGATCTCAAATATGATGTGGTTCAGTGAACATCATCAAAGTTCCATTTATATTGAGCTTACGTCGTCATTTATGTGACTGAATTTTGTATGGGAAATTCGATGTTCTCAATACGATGCATTGTAATGATGTTAGAGGACATTTTCACATTCAGGAGACCAACCCAAACATTTAGGACTTGGACCCATGTCGATCCGATGTGGTTTGGTCCATTAATCGATTTTGACCAAAACCAGCCGATGGACTTCAGCTACCCTAAAAATAAAATTTTTAACATTATCAGAACGAGAGAAGCTAAAGGATCTCAAATATGGTGTAGTTTAGTGATCATAATCTAAGTTTGATTTATATTGAGCTTATGACATCATTTATCATGCTTGAATCATGTTTAAAAATTTGCTGCTCTCAATACCATGTATTGTAATGATGTTAGAAGACATTTTCACATTCAGGAGACTAGCCCGAATACATATGACTTGGCCCCATGTCAATCCGATATTGTTTGATCCATCAACCAGTTTTGACCAGCTTTAGAAATTCTAAAAATCATAAATTTCATATCTTAAGCAAGAGGAGGGATCAATGATATCAAATATGGTGTGCTTGAGTGAAAATAATTACCCTATCATTTATATTTAGCTTCAGACATCATTTGTCAATCGATCGAATCTATTTATCATTCAGTCGACTGATATAGGTTTTAGCTAAATTGATGGTAATATTGGTCAAATCAATTAATCTCCGTTTACTTCAAAAATTGAAATAGTCAACTAATTTCCAATATCAGTCAAATTGATTCGTCTCTGTTAAATTCAAAAACTGAATCAATCGACTGATTTCTCATATCAGTCAAATCGATTCTTCTCTATTTACTTCAAAAATTGAAGCAGACGATTGATTTATCATATTAGTCAAATTGATTAGTCTCTGTTTATTTCAGAAACTGAACCAGTCGACTGATATATCAAATCAGTCAAATCGATTAGTCTTTGTTTGCTTCAAAAACTGAAACAATCGACTGATTTCCACAATAGTCAAATCGATTCGTCTCTGTTAAATTTAGCAATTAAACCAGTCGAATGATTTCTCATATCAGTCGAATCGATTTGTTAATCAATTCGATTGATCTAAATATCAATCAACTGATTTAAATATCAATTGGTGACACATAAGTTTTTAAAGGCAACTCGTGTATTTCAAAATCCATTCGGTTGCTTGCCCTAACTCCTGATTTCTTCTCTCTCCAAACCCTAAATGGTTCCGACCTTCTCGACGACTGGTGTTGGTGCTCCTCTTCCCTCCTACGCCTAGTGCTCCGGTGACCTAAGGTAGGAATCTCTACTGGTTCTTCTCTTTACCAACCCCAAACCCTAACCCTACTATTCCTCACTACCTAGTGCTGGTGCTAGTTCTTCTCTTTACCGAGGCCTAGGACTCCCATGTCTCCTTATCTGACTGTTACCACTTCGTCGTCGTAATCCATCAACATATTTGGCTCCTAAGTAATTATCTTGTCCATGGTTAAATTTTGTTACATTACGATTTATATCATTGTTACTAATCCTATTATTGATGCATTTATGCATCTATGTAGACCCAAATGTAGGCAAATTGAGGTTGGAGAAGGGCCTCTCTAGGACTCTAAGGGAAAGAGTCCAAGTGATCGACCTCACTCACTCAAAATTATTCTTGCCCGATATCTATATATAGAGTTCTTTTGTGACAAGTGTCCTAATATTTTAGAAATTGTCGCATATTATAAATTAGGAAAAAATTGTGTTTTGCAACACTCCTATCCATCTAGACCTAGTGGCCGGATTCTATGATAACATGTATTTTGTTAGTGATGGTCCAATGTACTAAACTCATGTAGGCAAACGTGATCTCAACTTTACACCCGACATTTGGAGGTCATTCTTAGGTTGTCATCCGACTGATAGCAAATTTGTTTTCTATCCTACCTATCAGAGCATCTTCCAGACCTTTTTGGTCATTTGACTATAAATGTCATGTTCGAGCACTTTTACCATCATCTAAACCTTTGAACAAGAGAATTTTCTTTGCTCAAGGTCTATTAGCTCATGACAATGTCCTCTATAAAGTCATTGTTGGGTGCATATGTTGGTGCAATTTGCACTAACAGTCTAACTCAGGTTTGAATAAAAGTGAGTTAAGTTAGGTGTTATTGTAATCTAACCTTGTTACTGAGTGTGCAAGGTTGACTAACTTGACAGGTCAAGAGGATCTGACACCAAGCAGGAAGCTCAGTCGGGATGTTCAATTCTTGAGTGGCAAAGTCCGGATGTGTGATTCCGGTAGGAGATCGAGATGTGAGATTCCATAGTGGAGAAGTCCGGATGTGCGATTTTGGTAGGAAGACCTAATTGATCAAATTGACGTCAAGAAGGTAACTTGGCACATGGTAAGTATAGGTAAGTCACTGGAGGAGAGTGACTAAGTGAGGACGTATCTTGGTTGAGGGGACAGTAGGCATCGGTCCAATTTAGGTCTATTTCAGAAACCTAAATTAAGACCTTGACTAGATACTAGTCTGGAAGACAGGGTCTAGTCATAAATCTTAATATTATTGTTATACTAACTTTGTTTTGCAGATTAGATTATTGTTGGGTTGGACTAACCTAACTTGCAAGACAAAATGAGCAAAAAGGTCTTGGGTGAACAATACCCGAGATGCCTTCAAGTATTGGAAGACGCTTTCACACTATTCATGGAAGGCACCTTCGGTGCTATGGAAGGCACCTTCCAAGGGATAAAATTCAGACTTCATCGCATATAAGGAGCACCGAGTTTGAGATAGAATCTGACCTATGGAAGGCACCTTCAAGGCTATGGAAGACGCCTTCCACACCCTTTAAATGGGTGTCTCGACCAAGCCTTCTTCAAGAATTTCCATACGAGCTTCTACGCGTCTGATCAACTTTTCGACTACTCTAGCTTTCTGCTGCTGCCTTATTATGACTCCACTACACCCAACTACTGCCAAAAAGCCGTCCAAACACCGAGCTTGAGCCGACCATCTACAAAAGTGTTTGGTAACATAATTTAATTACTATACTTAATTTCTATAAACGGAAAGTGTAGCTTGTTACACTCTTCTGATTCTTGTATATTCGATTCCCTCTTCTAGCGGTTTCGGAAGAGATTTTTAGTGGATTTCCTGTCGATAGGTCCGCGGGACCTGGATCTTGGAGTAGGAGTTGCCGAAGGCTCCGAACCAAGTAAAAAATTGATTCGTGTCTTTTACTTGCTTTTACTTTTCTGATTTTATTTATATTTCAGCTGCACGTACTTCGATTTCAAATTCAAAAAGATAAGGTTTTTAAAAATTAGGTGATTG
>JBBMJZ010000619.1:0-12162 GCA_037833815.1 Zingiber zerumbet | reverse complement strand
TCTGAGCTTCCATAAGTTTCACAAACACATACTATGACATTGACCGATGCAGAATTTGTTCCCATATTTTTCAACTTTATTGTAAGAGCATCTAATTTTGCAAACATCAAGGTAATTGCATCCACATCAAATTTTCCTAATGCTTTAGTTGGGTTTGCATAAGAATAGTCTCCACTTCTTTCTATTGCCCATTGATGATGGTTTTGTGCTACACTCTCAATAATATCCTCGGCCTCATTCTAAACTTTTATTCATAAGTGTTCCTCCAGCTGCATAATCTAGAGACACCTTTGTATGATAGTTGATGCCATTATAAAAAGTATGTAGAACTAGCCATTTTTCCAATACATGATGTGGGCATTGTCTGAGCATATTTTTGTATCTATCTCATGCTTCAAATAAAGATTCTGAGTCTGACTGTCTGAACCTTGCAATTAGATTTCTCATATGAGCGGTCTTACTTGGAGGATAGAATTTATCAAGGAATTGTTGCTCATATTACTCCCAAGTGGTTATGCTGTTAGTTGGTAAAGAATTCAACCATTGTTTTGCTCTATCTCTTAAAGAACCCCCAAATAATAATAATCTCACTGCTTCTGATGGAACACCGTTCATCTTCATGGTGCTATAGATTTCATAGAAAATTCTAAGATGTTGATTAGGATCTTCATGTGGTCCGCCTCCAAACTGATATTGTTGTACCATAGTGATTATTACAAGCTTGATCTCAAAATTGTTGGCTTCAATAGATGGTCTTGTGATACTAGAATGAATCCCTCTAGCATATGGTGCTACATAATCTTTCAATGGTTTATTTGCCATATTAGAATGTCCTTGTTCTTCTTGATTTCTTTGCAAAATCTTCCTTCTATGAAAAGTTCTATCAATCTCTGGATCAAGAGGTAATAGATTTCCTGCAAAGTTAGATCTACTCATACAAGAACAAGATCTCAAGTTTTTTTTATCACAGAATTTTCTTTTTACTTGAAAGACAAACTAAATTGAAATGTTGAAAATATAAAATGCAGAATTTGAATTGCAACAAGACAAATTGTAGGAAAAGTAATTAGAAATAAAAGATAAGATTGAGAAAATAGTATTTTTAAGACTAGTTACACCTATGAATAGAAAAGAAAAGAAAAGTCTAGTCTAACTCAAATGATTATCTTTAATGTTATAGACACAGTCTTCGGCAACGACATCAAAAACTTATTACGTCACTGCAAGTGCACAGTTTTGTCATCAGTATTAAAAAGAATATCGATCCCATAGGGACTGGTTATAAGAACTAGAGATGTCTCACAATGAATTAGCTAAACAATCAATAAAGGAAGTGAATATACTAAGTAGCAACTAGAAATAGAAATAGAAAAGCAAATGTAAGAACTTGGTTTTTATGAGAGTTTTAGGAGTTCGGCTTCATTGTGATATTTATCAATGTAAGGTGATCTACCAATTCTTATCCTCAATTGTTATGCATTTGGAGGAAGTTGCCAATTTTTTCCTGCAGAAGTCAACTGGCAAGGAATTTTTATCTATACCTCTAGTAATTTAATAGTTATGATCCCTATGAAGTTTGTTAGCGGGGTAGCCTATCACCAACGCCCCTCGGTCATACAACATAGAAACACATCACCTTTCAATCCACATAAAGACAAAGGGGATAAATGCACTCAATTATTCCACCTCCTTGTAGAGACTAGCTTCACCTTTCAAGGTGATTCCCTAGATGTCCGTTAGTGGGGCAACTTATCACTAGCGCCCCTCGGTTATTCAATCTAGGGAATCCATCTACGAGATCCACAAGTAGCACAAACATCTAATCAATCATGGTAATTAGATCCAAACACAAGAATCCACACAAGATCAAATAGATACAAAACATAATAACATCATTGAGATAGGAAATTGGAATATTCATGAGATCTTACATCAAATCACATCACAAATACTCCCTTTATCCTAGAACAAAAGGATCTACTCTATTGAACACAGAAAGAGATCCGAAGATAAGGAGGTCACAAACATTTCAATCCTAATCAAGAAGAAAGAATAGAAATGCTTATCTAGAGATAATGAGTGATCTTCGGAACCAATCCTTTGCTATCAGAGTTGATTCGAAGATGGAAATGACCTTGGATTGCTGGATCAAGCACGAAGAAGATGAAGAACAACCCTAAATTGGATCTCCCTAAAGGAAGAGCCTTCCCCATTTTAAAGGAGAAGAAACTCCTTATATAGAGCAGGGGTATGGGCGCCACACTGCCTCACACTTTCTCCTCTTAGCCTAGTTGACACGGTCGTGTGGATGCCACATAGCTGTATTGCTTCTTCTCTAGATGGCCCACATAGACGTGTAGCTCACACAGACTGGCTCTCTTTAGCCTCTGGAAATCCTACACGACCGTGTGGCACACACGGTCTTACATTGCTTGGTCTCTGGAATTGATGCACGATCGTGTAGATCTACACAGTCGTGTTCTAGATTTGCTTCTAGGGTGACATGGTCGGTGGATCCACACGGCCATATCATGCTCCTCCTCTACTGAAGCTACATGGCTTGCTTGCTCCAAATGGCCAAGGTCATTTTCCTCCCTGCTCCTTTGGCATGGTCATGTGGCTCACATGGCCAATGTTGTCTTCCTTTTCTTGTTAGCTGGATCAACCACAAACATCATTTCTTCTCTAAATTCGACTCCTGTAGATAAAATACACAAGAGCAGATCTCCGAACAAAGAAGAGTATTTATGCTGAAAGTAAGACAAAGAGTATGAAAGTGCATAGATAAAGCATGCATAAAATATGTGAATGTGTATCAAAACATGCTAAACAAGTGTATATAATCTACGCACATCACCTGTCGATACTTATCTATCATCCAAGAAACATCCAATCTCTCAATGCCACACAACCATTATCTTAGAGATATCCATGTCTTGCTATTTACCCATATGATATTATTTTTATTTACATCAATATAAATATCTTTAATCCCTTATAATGAATATTATGTCAAGAGAATGTTCCATATTCAATATTCACAATCACTTCTATACATAACATAAATGAGTCGACCAATGAATAACATCAAAAGATGCAAATATATTTAATCTTCCTTTTATTGAGGTATTTTAATATCATCTTCACTGCTTTCTAGTATCTCAATCCTTGGTTTAACTAGAAATAACTAACTAAGCCAAGAACATAGCTTTTAGCAGGAAGAGTACACAACATAGTGCATATCAAACTACCAATAGCACTGACATATGATTTTTTTTCTGGCTATTTCATCTGGAGTCTTGGGATACAATGTTGTAATTTAACATATTGAAGTATTATAACATCTTAGTCATATAATCCTTTTGAGACAAAACCAAAAGCCTTTTTGATCGATCTTGCATGATCTTCTCTCCTAAGATGTACTCAGCTTCTCTTCAAAAATAATACCCTTTATTTAGGTATATCCTTTTACAACTAGTCGAGTTTTGTATCAATTAATCGATCCATCTGCTTTCCTCTTAATTTTGAGAATCAACTTATTCCCAATAGCCCTTGGCCTAGAGGAAGATTGACTAAATCCCAAACTTGATTCTTTCTTATTAACTCCATTTCCTCATCTATTGCAACTTACCTTTTTTTCTTTAATTGAGCATCTTTATGCTTCCTCAACATTCGAGGCTCATTGTGTCAACTGAAAGTGTTATTAATACCTTATTCTCAATACTAAACTATTTCTGAGGTTTAATTTTACAAACACTTGTTAGTAAGTTAGCTTATTGAGAAGTTAACTTATGACTTGAAAAATTACTCTCACAGGGTTGACTAGACTCAGACATCTCTTTTGATATCTTTCTTGTTGATAATATCTCACCCTCCTAAAATAAAGAAACATTTTTATCAATATCACCTATGGTTGAGAACTCTGTTTCGAGAAAAGTCGCATCTCTTGAATTTATTTCAAAGATAGTTCCATCTAGTTGCTCACCTATGAAAACATAACCTTTAGAGGTCTTATGATATCTAATAAGATACATTTCTTACCCCTAGTCTCATTTTTTTATACTTGTGAAAACTATCATGAACATAAGCAGCTGACCCCCAGGTTCTCAGATTACTTAAATTCAAATTTTTTCCCTATCTAATGTTCATATGAGATAGATGGAACTAACTTTAAAGATACTTTATTAAGTATATAGGATGCAACTAATAATACATCTCTCTAACAGAAAATCAGCAAATTACCCTGCACCATTCAGACCTAACCATATATAGAAGAGTTATATTTCTTCTTTCAGCAACCTCATTTTGTTGTGGAGTCTCTGGGATTGTTAGTTATCTAATAATCCCTCTATCATTACACATTATCTTGAACTGATTAGATAAATATTCTCCTCCATAGTCAGTACATAAGGTTTTAACCTTAATTGATTCTCAACTTCGTTCAAATAATGATTAAAGTAATCTAATACATTAATTTATGAGAAATCAAATACACATGGCCAAAATGAGAGAAATCATCAATAAATGTAATGAAATGGGAATTTTAATATCTAGTCTTCACATTCATTGGACCATAAATATCTGAATGAATTAATTACAATAATGATTCATCTCTTATAGCATTACCAAATGGTTTCTTAGTTACTTTTCCAACAAGATAATGCTCACATATAGACAAGTGAATCTTAGCCTGAGTGCCCAATAAACCCTCTCTAGCCATATGTTCTTGTCCTATGTATCCTAATCTAGTATGTCAAACCTCATTAGTTATACTACATCACTATTTAGAGCAATGTTTGAAAAATATCCCTTAATAGCATAATTGACATATGGGTCTACATTAAGAACAATAAAATTATTTGATAAAAAATCATATCCGATTGACACTGAGTCAATCTTAAGTTTAACTCCGGTTATAAAAATTAATACAATACCCTAAATCAAGAAGATCTGTAATAGAAATAAGATTTCATCAAATTTTAGGAGCATACAAGATATCATGTAGAAACAAAATACTACCACCACAGAGGTTGAGTTTGCAAGTGTCGACTCCTTTGACTTCAACTCTTGCATTGTTTCCTACATAGATCTATTTGTTGCCAGTTGGTACCCATTGGTACTCTACAAATGTAATGCACTCCCGAGCTACATGGTTGGTTTCTTCTGAATCTATAATCCATAAAGGATACAAATTAGCTAACAACACTGAACTAGCAACAAAATACTCAAGAAAAGAAGACACACTTGCATTGTTTCAATCTAATATTCTTTCCTTTCTTCTTGATTAGGCCTTGTCCCACAACAGCAACTTTTTTCTTCTTTCCCTTCCCCTTCTTGAATCATTTCTTTTTCTTAAAATCAGATGATCCAACAAAACCAATAGCCATATATGCTAGTCCAAAAATCCTTACAGATTCATCTTACTCTGCCTCAAATTTTATATGACGTGAGATGTTAATGAAAGTCTTAATATTCTCACAGTGAGTTAGGGTCTGCTTCATGATCTCCCAAGAAGTTCTAAGGGAATAAATAACTGCTTGAACCTGTTGTTCATTGGTCAACTCATGACCAACAGTTTTAAGCTCCGGAATCATGTTCAATATCTCCCTAAGGTGTTGAACCATTGAAAGATTCAGATGCTTCTTATAGCTGCTCAACTTAATCGTCAGCTATCGAAGCTTGCTTAGACTTACTCCACTATATTTCTCCTTAAGGGCTACCCAAACTGCATGAGCCGTAAGATATAACTCATATTAAAAAACTAGGGCATCCACCATTAAACTAATCAATACTCCCTTAGCAGTGGAGTCCTTCTTCCATGCCTTATAGGCATCAAAATCTCGTCTGTTCTATGTAGTGGGACTATCTATAGGTTCTTCCATAACTTGCTTTATAGCCTCAAGCACTTTTTTTTTCAAGAACATATTGTATCTTGAGCTGTAAGATTTTATAGTTATCCTCATATAATTTATCTCTGTTATTGGGTCTATCTATGATGTTTTTATTTGCCATGATCTAACATAAATAAATATATTATTTAGTATTTAGTGTAATTCATATGCATGCAATTTATGATTGACTTAATATTAATTTGAGTTGGTTTATAAAATCAAGTGATAACTACATTTTCACTCATCATTCATATGACCAATCAAATTAACATTGATCAATACTATTACACACATATCTACTAATGAACTTAATCATTATTCTATCATGATCTCTTTAATTAAATGAACTAATCATTTATCATGTATCATATAGAGTAATCAGCATATGAATGAACATATCATTCATATAAACATGCTACATATTATTAACATATAACAAACTATATGAACTAAATGAACTAATACTATTTATACATAATGACAGTAACAATAACAGAACTCTAACAAACTGAAAGGCTAACACCACTCCCACTAAGACAAATAATAGTGCAGTGGACTACATAATCCCCTTCAACCTAGACTCATTTGAGGTAATTTAAGATAGACCAACTTTAAGATTTTTAATTTGATCTATCATTGAAACTTCTTCAGAATGCTCCTCAGATTCTTTAGGATCCTCCTCTAGATCCTTCTCAAATTCTTCAGGATCTTCCTCTAGGAACTCATGGTGAAGTAGTTTCACACACAACAATGCATATAAGATTCTCCATTTGGAGAGCCTCCATATCTGGTGTGCTACCACCTTTGGATTCTCTGGCAGTGAACGAATCAATACCTAGATCCTGTAATTATCCAGGATTGGAAACTCTTCTTGTTTGAGTTTCCAGAACTGGTAATCATCTGTGTCATCTATAAATTGAAATTAAATAAGTCAGTACAAAACCAACTAAGTAGTACAAAACTTACTTAATTCAATTTATACAAGCATAAAACCAATATTATTAATCAAGAAAAATAAATCTTCTTGATTTTCAGGAGTCTAAATCGACTGACCCATTTGATCGGTTGATTAGAAATCCAGATCCTAAGCTTTGTCTAATGTCCTCATTAGAACTAATCTAATTGGACAAGGATCTTTTGTACCTATGTTCTATTATTATGTAATTTAAGTTCATTTAAGCCAATCTCAGACTTATTGATCAAATTCTAGTTCATTTGATCAAATCAATGCCCATGGTTTAAGTTTTACCCATTAGAACAAATTTAATCTATTTGATCAAATATGACCTAATAGAATAAATGTAGTCATTTGATTAAATTTAGCCCATGCCCAATTCATTCTGGTTGGGATCAAACCGGTTTGGTTAAACCAACTAATGGTTTATACCATACCAAGGTCTAATTGAATCAAAATGGTCTGATTAAATCAACTAATAATTTAAACTAGAACTAGGTTTTATTGAATCAAAATTGGTCTGATTAAATCAACTAATAGTTTAAACCAGACTTGAGTCAAAAACCCAATTTGACAGTCTAATTTGGATCAAAAACAGATATGGTTCAAAGAACCATTAAATAATATAGATCATATATTATTTTTCTTTTTTGTTTTCTTACCTTTTGATTTTATAAAGAAAATGTGCATGCAGATAACTTTTCCTATTTCTTGTTGCAAAAAAACTTTAATTAATGTACATGCACAATGAAACCTTTCGTCTTCTTTGTCGCTTTCGCTGCACGCCTTCATAAACCACGATGAATGTAGTCATCGATAATAGCAACCAGCTACCGAGATCCTGGGGCAGTTGCTGTCCCTCTTAGATGTCGGACATCGGACGTTGGTCGCCCTTGGCCCAATCTAGTTGTTGGCGAATACTTGCACAGAAACAACGAGAGGCGGCCCACAACCGCATCCATAGCCATGGGCGCATCCTCGACCAACTAGGATGCTCTTGTCGATCCCCAAGAAAACTTCACCAACGACCTTCCACCTTGCAAACCCCGACTTCGATGGAAATCATGATGTTGTCGTTCCCGATGCAGCATTATTCACAACAACAATGTTAATGTCGATGAGTGACGTTGTTGCTGACAGCAACCCTCTTTCAAGATGTTATACCTGACAAGCAATGATCTCCCGACAAAGGAGTAAGTTTCATGAATTTTTAGAACTATTGCTCGAATACTATTGTTGATAGTTCTAAAGCATGAAAAATACATAAATACAAAAATTATAAAACTCACAGTGATCTCCCATAGTAGATCTTGATCTTCGCTTTTCGTACAAAATGAAAAAAATCTCACAGTGATGCTCGGAGAATATATCGAAGAATAACTTGCCTTATGAAGAATGATCACGAATGAATCGGAAAGTTCTTCATGATTCTAGAAACCAAATCCCAAGCCTTAGATGTTCTTCTCTGCAAGACACACAGTCTCGGTAGAATTCTTATAGCACTTCTATTGTACTTCGATCTCATCTGCCTACATAATGCAGCAACCTTTTCCTGATGCATGCACCCCTCTTTTTTTTGCACCAATTGCCTTGGACGCTCTTTTATAGATGAAGATGAATCTTCCTCTACCTCCATTAATAGAGGAAGCTGAAAGGGTTAGAAGACGAAGGGGAAAAGATATCCTTTCATCTTCTTAACACCAACACTATCGGCCGAGGGTGTCGGGACTCTCAATATTTATTTTTTTTTGCAATGCGAAGATTCATGCAAAATTAGTGATTATTGAAATTAATATATATATATATAGCACTAGGCGCCTAGACTCCTTCAATAATTTTTAATTTTTTTTTAATTTTATTTTGGGATATATTATATGTATTTTAGATCTAAAATTTTATGATTTAGGAATTGGGTTATAACGGGTTTTGAGTTAATAAGATTTTTCCTCTCGGATTCAAGCTTCCTTCTTGTATTATAGTGTTCTAGATTAAAAATTTTAGATATTCACGGAGTATATTATATATATTTAGGGTTTAAAATTTTAGAGTTTAGAGATTATGTTATAATGAGTTTAAGGTAATAAGATTTAGGGTTCAGGCTTCTCTTTTGAATTATAGTGTTTAAGATAAATAATTTTAAATACTCACGGAGTATAATATATGTATTTAAGATGTTTTTAAAAAAATTAATTTTAAAAAATTAAAAAAAACATTAAAAAAATAGAGTCCGGATGCCTTGATTAAATCTAGGCACTCTGATAAAAATAAAAAAAAATAAAAAGAAATCGCGGATTGTTCCAAAATATATATATATATATAAAAGGGCATATAAATTATTGCTATATTTTAATACAAATAATAATAATTTGGAACCACGGCCTTGGCCTAACAACGCTCCTACTTCAATGACGCTTTCAACAGAAGAATCATTGCACACTTGTACTGGGTGCCTTCTTGTTATATTTCACCAGCGTCACAGAGGAAATGCATGAGGACTAGGTGAACGCATGGGGCTGGCCATGAAGGAGGACTCGTGGCCTATGCTATACTGCGCAGTGGCCGACCGCATCCCCACCATCTTCACCGGGCTTCCTAACCTGGATGCTACCCTTGGGCTCCCAATCATCAATACCGGACTTCGTATTGCCGACGAAACTCCACTTTGATATTGCCTCTCGCCACTCCTCCTTGGCCCCTTCTCTGCCCACATGAGTTCTTGCACTTTCACTCTACTGGGATACCTCCAACAACATAATGCCTTGCCTGCCCTTTTGATGTACCTATATATTAATTAAAGAGCAAATTAAATCGTGTCATGCATGACTATATATATATATACTATAAATTGAGCTTCTAGGTTAAGTGACCTTTGGCTGAACCTTCTCCCCAAACATTCCACGCATTTCCTTCCTTCAGACATCTCTCCCATGCCAATGCCTACGCAGCTCCTGCAATATACTCTTCCACAAACCTAAAACAATAGATATGCATGCAATTCAAATTCCAGATGGCAGGAAATTAAATTAATTGTAATGTCATTTTAATTAATTTATAGGTTCTCACCAAGCATCTATGCCTAAAAATGTAGATGTAAATACTGCAGAGAGCACAGATGTTAGAGTGAGGAATGCCAGGTTGTCTTCTCCTCCCTGTCTCTCTGACGGCAGTGCTCGTCATGCTCAGCCCGCTCATATCATCATAAGCGTTGCTGCGCTCCAACATTACTGCCGCGCTCTTGCTGCTCCTCTTGAAGCTATTCTGCAGAAGCCGCTCACGAAACAATTCGACTTCTGCCCCGTAGCTTTTATTAGCTCCTTGTAGACCCTTTGAGAAATCAATACTCGGCGACTTGTTGATCGGCGAGGCCTTAAGCGCCTCGAGTACTGATTCCTCGTCGATTCGTACCATGCTGCTGAGCTTTTTTTCAGTTACTCCATTTTCTTGAAAGCTCGTAAGGTCCTTAAAACTGAGGTCGACCGACTCATCTGGGACCCCGAGGTAGAGGTCTTCGAGCTCATTCCTTGCCTTGGCGAGACTGGTGGTGCTGTCTCCCATTAGGAAAAATGCCTTAGAGAGTAGATCGAGCTAGGACTTGAATAATGAAGAAGACAATGGGAATAATCTTGCTAATTATAAGAAGCACTAAGGGAAGAAGGTGAGGACAAACAACAGAGAACGATGATTCTGAGGAGAAATTCCAATCTGCTTTCGTAGGTATTTAATCGATAAAATAGAGAGTAAAACAAGAAGGATGATGAAAAGGTTTAGAAACAGATGGAGTGAAATTAGTCAGCAAAGCATTTAATATATGAATCCGCGTTGCCGTCTAATTATTTTTTTCTGCATTTTTGTGTTAGGTTAAGGGTTAGGAAGCAGGCAAGGTGTAAAGAATTACATATAGCTAATGTTGGGTTGCGATTCGACATCATAGAAAGAGAGAAATATTGAAAATTGGACACACTTAATTGGAAGTAGCGATTGGATTGGCAGGAAAAGACTATTAATCAATGACCTGGTCATGCATTAGGTTTTAGTTATATTGTACTACTGCATACCTGGCCCAACACAATATATTTCTGAAAAAAGAATTGCAATGGCAACTTGATCGACTTGGAAGTGAAATTTGAACCGGAATCAAATGAAACTATAATACGTGATCTTTTAGTGAAGTGGTTCAGGAGAAACATAGGAATGCACACCGACAGAGATTGGTGATAAAACAAGAAGGGAGAGAGAGAGAGAGATCTACAAGGAAAAAAAACGATATAAGTTCTGCTCATATCCAAATATCTGTAGTTTCAGTAAGATATGAGATGTTAATTGGCCTAAATTAAATAGAAAAGAATAGCTAATTTTCTTGAGTGTAGTTCGATAGAGTGGCAAGTTTGGTGATTGAATTAATTATCCTTTTCCTTACAAATTTAAATAAATATTTATTTATTTGATTATAAAATTGAAATTTGGTGATTGGAATATGCATCATTCTTTATTTATAAGAAATAACCATGGTTTATTATTTTGTTCTGAGAATAAAATATAATTATATATTTTATCCTCTAAATAATATATCAATACTCAGTCAATAGTAATAACAATAATAATAATAATACTAATAATACTACTAATAATAATAATAGCAATCAACTCTTATCCTACTAAATGAGGTTGGCTATATACATTATCCTACATCATTAGATTTTATCCACTAGTATATCATCATCTGTATTTAAATAAAATTTATCTTATTTCATCATTGTCAACCAAGTATTCTTTGATCTTCCTTTTACTCATTTAATATATGTATTTATAATAATTTCACATTGTCTAATTAAACCATTTATTGATTATCTAAGTATATATTTTGTATCATCTTCAATGTCTTTCAAAGTTTTTTTCTCAATAGACGCAACTTATATTTTCTTTTTAATGTTTTCATTTCTTATCTCACTATAAGAAAATCCTCATTCAAAAATACTCAAACGACAGCAGTTTTATGCCAAATTGTTATTTTTTTTTACCTTTTAACAACAGTTTTAACAACAACCGTTGTCTTTTAGCAGTTTTTTGGCCTACAACAGTGGTTTTAAAAAAGCATTGTCTATTTATACTTTTTAGGGGCTATGACAACAGTTTTTAAAAGCTATAACAACAGTTTTTGAAAATTATTGTCTTTGTGCACTTTTTATGGATTACGACAACAGTTTTTGAAAATCGCTGTTTATTAAGTATTGTTGAATACCGTTATTTTTTTTTCCTTCGTTGTTTTTCCCCTTCACCATTTTTTACCTCCGCGTTTTTTCTTTCCCTCTCCCCAAA
>JBBMJZ010000600.1:0-12164 GCA_037833815.1 Zingiber zerumbet | reverse complement strand
ACTAGAGTTTATGAATCCTGGTAGCTAAGTGAGCGCCACTCACTTGGCTGCCAGGATTCCTAAACTCTAGTACTTATCCTGGAGGTCTAGAGTTCGAATCCTGGGGAATACAAAAATCCACTAGCCAGTGGTGGAACGACCTAGTGAGTAACGACACGGCCGAGGGTCGTCGGTTGACGACATAAGGGGTCGTCAGTTGGGCCGCCATTGTGGCCGCCCAAGGGACCACCAAGGGGCCGCCAGTTGGGTCGCTAGTGTGGCCGCCCAAGGGGTCGAGGGGTTGGGTCGTTACAATTATAGAGTAGATTTAAACTGTTCTAGGATGTAGGAAGTAATTGTAATGTGTGGATGTTGTAAACTCTATTGAATTGTCGATTCCTTTGTTTGATGAAGCTGGTATGCATATGTTCTGTTCGATTAAATACTTATAAGAAGACTTTCTTTAAGGATATGAATTTATCTATCTATATTGTATTTCTATATGCATAGATCTCATTTCTGCAATAGATATATTGTTGTGTGTACACTCTAATATAGCTTAGCATGGCCTTAGAATACTTGTTTGGAGTTGAGTATCTAAAGTAACTATCCTTCTATATGGAATATAACCTCTTAAGAAAGAATAATTCTATGTATCGACAAGTCAATCACTTGACCTAATGGGCTTCCCCTAATCATATGTTATGCAAGTGACTTACGTAATCTAGAGACATAAACCTGAGGAGACCTTGTAACAGGAGGTACTCTACTGAAAACTCGGACTCTCTAGATTACTTCTTCACTTGATAGCATACTTAGTTACTAGTAAGGGAAGTACTCCGATACAACGTTGTGCGGTGGTATTCGGTAGCAATTTAGATTATCCTACAATCATATAAGTAGAGTGCTAGGGAAGGATAAATTAATAGTATAATATTCACCATTATAATGAAACCAATGGCCTAGAAAATTCACTGAACTAAAGACTTCCTCAATTTACTTTCTTTTACTTTCATATTTTAGTTAAAAATCTCAAAAAAAACACTTATCAATTTTGTCTATCTAAATTCGAAGTGTAAAACTTACTAGCATTTAATCTTCAATTCTCGTGGGATTGACTTATAAATTTTATTACTTGACAACGGTTGTACGCTTGGTTTTCATACACATTATATATGCATGCAAAGTAGGTCCAAAGGTACATCAAACTGTATCAAAAACCCTATATAAAATACACACATCAAAATCCCCCAGACCAATCCTTTGCTTATCCTCAAGCAAATATCAATATCTAAAATACATGTGAATAGTTCTCTTCCTAAACTTCAATAAACACATCTAATTCTATCAAATAGTATCATTTTCAAGTGAAGGCTCTCAATCAGTTTCACCAATCCTATAAGCTAGTTACATGCTCAGTGCATGGTTTATTCCTAAGGCTTCAAATTCCTTCTTAGTCAAGTCATCATTCTATCATGTTCTCAAGGTTTTCAGCGTTAGACACTTACCTACCATACGCGAGTTTTGTCCCCTCTTCCCAACATAAAGTTTCAAAGGCATGCTCGGTATTGAGAGAAATGGATAAATATTTTCCCAACATAAAGTTTTGTCCCCTCTATTTTATTTTCTTTTTCTTTTACTCAAATATTTATTGCATCTCAAATTTTCTTCCATTTTCTTTTCTCTCTCTTTTCACATGGGATTTTGATTTTTTTTCCAAATGAGATAACACAACTTGAGTATAATCCAGTAACTAAAATATTGAGTAATGGATCACCTATGATCACCAAAGTACTGGTCCAATATGATGAATCATAACTATTGTACTAAATCTACCTTTCATAAATAAATCATAAGTGAAGTGTAAAGGTTAAACTATCAAATAGGCTTATAGTGAAACCAAATTAACTCAACAATACTATTGTAAAATTATACTATAAAATAGTAAAATATAAATTATCAAAATTTGGAGGAGTACATTCACATGGCATTATCAAATGCTAATTATGTAAATCATGCTTCAAAGGATAATACCATGCATAATATGTTTTATCTCAATTCTGAAAGATCAACAAGTCTAAATAATTCTGATGTAAAACTAAAAATAAAATCTTACTAAATAAAATAAAATGTCTAAAGCAAGTATCATCAAACCATATTTACAAAAGAAAGGCTCACCATAAATCTCAAAG
Source organism: Zingiber zerumbet (assembly GCA_037833815.1). Taxonomy (NCBI): domain Eukaryota; kingdom Viridiplantae; phylum Streptophyta; class Magnoliopsida; order Zingiberales; family Zingiberaceae; genus Zingiber; species Zingiber zerumbet. The sequence continues at coordinate 9,993 of JBBMJZ010000600.1, read as the reverse complement.
TGGAGGTGGAGGTGGAGGTGGAGGAGGAAAAGGAGCCCCTTGACCACTATTGGAATTTTGGTAATTATACTATCAGTGCCAAAGGTATACATGCTTAGTCTAAGTGGCCCTCCCTTTCATAGTGGTCCTATTCTCATTGTCATTGCTCTCTTTGCTCACTCATGAATTGCCTCACTTCACCTTAAAATTTTCTTTGATCTTCCCACTCAACTAACTCTTCTTATCTCCTCCTTTCCTCAACTTGAAAGTACAACTTAGCTTCATCATAATGCATTTCCATCCTTTGGAAGTGACCTATGAAGCCATCAAATCCACTAGCCTAGTCCCTCCTTGTGGCTCTAAATATGGCCTCATGGCAACTTGTTCTACATGAATAGTATCAAGGCAAAAGAGAAAGTCAGAAAAAAACATATGTATAAGATCTTATGGGTTGCTCAACATGAGAAAAGGAGGGTCTAATCAGTACAGTATGTAGCTCATCCCTAAATTCTGGCATCTCCTCTCTACCTAGTTGAATTACGAAGGCATGAGGTATCTCAAAAGGGGGCAAGTTTGGCTCTCTAGCTTCAGGGATAGGTGGTATCCGTGCTAGCCTCTAATTTGCATGGTTAGTTATAGTAATGTATTCAATATTAGGTAGTCTAAAGAGTGTTTGATCTTTAAGCACAAAACTAAATGAATCCCAATCATAGACAATCATCCTAATAGCTAGACACGTCCCAATATCTAAACTTGAACTTCCCTTTACAATTTCCAACTCACTCAGGTCATATCCAAGTTTTTTAGCAATATGAGTAATGAACCCACCAATCATTATTGTCCCTAAAAAGACTTCCCCAACCTTAACCAAATGAGACTCATAATCAATATCTCCTCTGTGCAGTATACACCATAAGCATAAAAGTTTACTAAGTCTTATAACTCCTTCACTATCCCCTTTCTAAAAATGCTTTTGACCATCATTTTGTGGAGGTACCATAAAACAGAATTTGAAGATGAGTTGCTTTAGCACTTAAGGGATCATACTCAATTTTCCCAGTCAGTTCCTCCCAAAAGGTTATGATAGAAAAGTTATTAGGCATTCTTCTTTCTCCTTCATTAGGAAATCTAAAATAATAATTAAATTATTTTAACATTCATCTATAATTATCATTAAACAATCTGAACGTGATCTTTCCTTTATCATAACTCTTCCCGGTTAAGATTCTAGCATCCAATAAACTCAAAAATTCAAGGGTAATCCTAGTGTAAGTGGACAACGAATACTCATCAACTCGTCCCAACTTACTTTATTGATCAACCACGTTATGTTGTCCCTAATCCCTAGGACATTCATAACTTGCTCATCTATGTACCTAGTGATCCCAATCCTATGTTTAACAAGAATATCAAAACATGCTTTATGAACTTCATCACAAAAAATAATGTCGTGTGGATTGTTATCCTTATCGTGTGCTTCTCCCTTCTCTTTCTCTTTCCCTTTCCCTTTGGAAGTAGAGGCTTCTCCTCGCCTTGTTCTTTTTATTTTCTCTTCAAGATCTCAAAAGGAAGAAGTAGAGATTTAGGGAAAGAGGAAAATGTGATCTCTTGATGGGAGAGTGGAGGTGAGGTTTTAGGGCAAAGGAGGGGTTTGGGAATAAGGCCTAGAGGAAGTAGATGAATAGTAAAGAGGGATTCTTGGGCGAGCATGGGTGGTGGTGGGCTATGGCACGAGTGGTGTTTACATAGGGTTTGCATGACACAGGTTGTGCCAACAAGCACGAGCACCCATGTCACGTTTGGCTAAATCAATTTTTGTCCACCATGACCCTTGTTCTAGAACATGGATACTTGTGTTGCTTCAATAGAACTAACCATGACTGGTGCTGGTCAGCACGGGCGCCCATGGCAGTCTCCAAACTTCTAGTTTCACTCTAATGTTCATTTGATGACTTTATTAAAAATACTTCAAAAGAAAAGATCAATGAATAAACAGACAAAAAATAAGAAAAAAAAAGTTTGGGTTGCCTCCCAAGAGGCACTTGTTTAAAGTCCTTATCTCGACCCCTTTAGAACTCAACACGGAGCTTTTGGTTTGAAGGGGTTCCTCTCCCCTTCTCTAAGTGATCCAACTGGAAAATCTCTTCTCTTGATGGGGCTCTAGCTGGGGTAATATACTTGTTGTACTTTGGAAATTCTATATTAAGCTTAATATCTAGAGGCCTTTCAAGATGTCCCTCCAAATGATCAAAGTTTCCTTCCTCCCCTTTACATTATTTATGGAAATCATTTGAAAGTTTGGAGAGATCAAACACCAACTTATTGCTCCCCATCGTAAATGAGAGCTTATCGTTCTTCATGTCTATAATCACCCTAGAAGTGACTAAGAATGTCTTCCTAAGAATGATGGGTATGTGAGGGTCCTCTTCCATTTCTAATACCACATAATAAGTTAGCACAATGATACCACCAATTTGCATAGGCACATCCTCTAAAATTCCAAAAGGGTATTGGTAAGAATAATCATCCAACTGTAGGGTCATGGTTGTAAACTTGAGGTCACACAGACCTAACCTTTTGCACTTGGTAAATGGCATCAAACTCATGCTCGCTCCTAAATCATAGAAAGTCTTGTTTATCTTTTTATCTTTGATGAAGCATGGAATGGAAAAACTTCTTGGATCCTTTAATTTATGAGGATGTTCATTTTGGATTATAGCAATGCATTCTTCAATAAGTGCAATGATTTCATGACTCTCCGTTTTCCTCTTATGGGTTATGATCTCTTTCATAAACTTTGCAAATTATGACATTTGGTGCATAGTTACTAATAACGACACCTCCACACAAATATTTTTCATCATTTCCAAAAAAATTTCAAACTCTTTATCTTGTTTCACTTTTTCTAATCATTGTGGAAATGGGATAGGTAGTTAGTAGGTCTGAACTAGAGTCTTTAACAAAGGATCTTCTTTTGGCTCCTTAGACTTGCTTAACTCCTCTACTACCATAGGTATTTCTAATGAATCATTTTCTTTATCAAGACTTTTTGGTGCATCTTTCTTATTTCCCACTAAGTCTTGCAACATCTTCCCACTCAAATTCACAGCATTGTAATGTTTAACCAGGTTTATTTCTGGTTGGTCAAGAAATTTTCTAGGGGCCCTTGAAATAGAACTTACCACTTGAGGAACTTGATCATTTTCATGTGATTGGTAAGTGTATCAACCAAAGTCTTTAATTCCTTGATCATGACTTCGTTATTGGAATGTTGTTGGTAAAACTTCTCAATGGCCTCAGATTGTGTTACAATGAATTGTTCCATCATCTTTTCCAAGCTTGATTTTTGAGGTTGAGGTTTAAAATTTTACCCATAGCCTCCTTGATTTGAAAATTACCCTTGATTCAGACAATAAAAAAAATTTAGGTGGTTCCTCCATCCCGGATTATAGGTATTAGAGTAAGAGTTATTTGGGCTTGAATTGAAATTGTTTATTGTATCCACATGTTCAATTTGATGGCTTTGTATGGATGCCAAGGATGAACAATTCTCCCCAACATGTCTGAAATTTCTACAGACTTCACAAGAGAAAACAATGACATTTTTAGGGTTGATACTCAATGTGTCTAGGCATTTGCTTATCACATCCAATTTCACCACCATAAAGTCTATTTGATTCGCTGAATGCATCCCTAGGGCTTGCACTGGGGTACTCCTCTCATTTGCCCACTGATGATGATTAAATGCAACGCTCTCAATAATCTCCTCAGCTTCTTCAAGTGTTTTGTTCATTATGGCTTCTCCAGCAGTTGAGTCTAAGGATCCTTTAGTTGTATAAAATCCCAGTATAGAATATGTGAATAATTAGTCATCTCTCAAGCCCATGATGTAGGCACTACTGCAGTAAGCTTTTGTATTTATCCCAAGATTCAAATAATGACTCCCCATCCTTTTACATGAAATTTGTAATAAAGTGCCTCATGTGAACCATCTTACTTGGGGGTAATATTTGTTGAGGAATCTTAGTTCACATTGATCCCATGTTGCTATGCACCCCAAAGGAAGTGATGATAGCCACAACTTGGCTTTATCTCTCAATGAGAATGGGAACAACATGAGCCAAATAATGTTAGCAGAAGCCCTATTTTGCTTTAACATCCCATAGATTTTCAAAAAAATTTCTAAGTGCATGTTTGGGTTTTCCATTGGTGCTCCATTGAATTAGCACTATTGAACCATGCGAATCAGAGCTGGCTTGATCGTAAAATTATTTGCTTCAATTGTGGGCCATTGATGTGTATAATCTATAAGTGCGCAGTTGTCATCAAGTAATAAAAGATATTGAACTCATAGGGATTGGATATAAGCACTAGAGACCAATCACAATGAATTAGCTAAATGATTGAGATTTGAGAATCTATGCACTTAAAGTAGAGAGAAGAAAAGTAAGGATAAAGAGAGAGAGAGAGCTAGTAAAGATAATGGTTGAGGAAATTAGTCAAAGGAAGTGTTCTAGGAGCTCAGATTCATTGTGATGTTAATCAATGTACAAAGAATTACCTATTACACATCATCTATCCCTATGCACATGCAGAAAGTTCAATTCAATCACGACACTACGCCGCGACAATTGTGATAGAATGCTACCTCTATTAGTATCTTATGCTACCAAGTATGAGTGGTCACCTAGGAAGTGTTGTTAAAGATATATCCTTGTCACTATGGCCCCCTGGTCATACAATCACAAGGATGCACTAAACACTTAATAACATAGATATAGAAATAACACACTAAGCCTAATACAACACTTCCTTCTAGAGAATTATCCTCCCTTTCAAGGCGACAATCTAGTGCATCCCCTCTACAGGGTGAATAAAATAATATAATCATTCAATCATACATGAGATTTAAGCATAAACACACCATACACACATAAGATCAAATGAATGCAAGGCATAAGCAATGTCATATGGATAGAAAATTGGTAAATTCAAAAGGTAAACATTAATTACATATCACAACTACTCCCTCAATCCTAGAACAATGAAATCTACTCCATGACAAGAGGATATTAATCCAAAGACATTGAAATTGAAAGTATAAAAGTCATCAAAAGAGAAGAGGAAGAAAAGCTTATCCGAGACGTCGATCTAATGAATAAAATAATATAATCATTCAATCATACATGAGATTTAAATATAAACACAACATACACACATAAGATCAAATGAATGCAAAGGCATAAGCAATGTCATATGGATAGAAAATTGGTAAATTCAAAAAGTAAACATCAATTACACATCACAACTACTCCCTCAATCCTAGAACAATGAGATATGCTCCATAACAAGAGGAAATGAATCCAAAGACATTGAAATTGAAAGTATAAAAGTCAATCGAAAGAGAAGAGGAAGAAAAGCTTATCTGAGACGTCGAATGATCTTCAAATCTAATCCTTTGCTTCTGGAGTCAAAGGAGATGATGAAATTGGCTTTGGATCTTTGATTGGAGTGTGAAAAAGGTGTAGATCTAGACCAAGATTGATCTCCCAAGAGGGAGAACCTTCCTCCCTTAATAAGGGAAAGAACTCCCTTTTTATAGAGATTGACATAGCCCTTCACACGACCCATGTCACGGTCGTGCCTTTTGGCATGACCAGAGCTTGAAGCCATTCTACTAGAATGGCATGACTATGTGTTACGAACTACAAGTGCATGGTTATGTCGTCAGTAATACAAAATATATCAAACCCACAAGAACTGTTGATTAAGTACTAGTTAATTTCACACAACGAATTATTTAGACAATCGAAAGGTTATTCACACACGCAAAAGAGTGAAATAGAGAAGGGAAGAAGAGAAGAGAGTAGAGAAGAGAGAGGAAAAGAGAGAATAGAGAGAGAAGGAGCGTAGGTGAATGAAGGATGATAGATTCTAGGATTTCGATTTCGTTATGATGCTAGTTAACGTCCCTATGCATTGTTCATCTACATGACTCCATGTTTATACTCATGTAGGGATTCTAACTAGAGTCCAGTACAACCTCACGAAAGTCATACTGAAAAGTTTACCCGGGTCCTAATGCCATTAAGTAAAGAAGCAATTCTAGAAAGTTTGGTTAAAGGGTTACCCTCTGTCACAGGGCCCCCCGATAATACATTCCTAAAGTTATCTAATGTACTTTTTAACGGTAACATTGGAGTATCCACTCTAATTAGAATATCCTAACAAGGATTATTCCTTATGTTAAGATCTTTTGACTCTAAAAAGTGGGTATGTATCGATGTACTCTGTCACTAAGGGCATATATGTCCAGTTGAAAGGGTATCCTCTGTCACTAAGGATCTCCCGATTATCCAGTCTAGTAGAAATCTTAACATAGAGATAAAATCCCACACATCTATATATTTATACCATTCACATATTTCTTCAAATACATAAAAGGCACAACATATAGAACATGATATAAACACTTTATTGCATAGGAAAATGTCTAAATACATAGTTCATGCATCACATCACATTATAGTTACTTCCTACATCCTAGATTTGGAAAATCTACTCCATTATAAGGGATTACAATCTAAAGATGAAAAATAAAGCAAACTATGACTCAATACATGGAGATAGAGAGAAGAGATGTTTATCTTTAAAGGATAACATCCTTAGAAGCGCTCCCTTGCTCCGGAGGTGGACGGATCTTGAAGGAATAGAGGTGGATGAAGCCCTAGGGTTCCCCCTAATGGGAGAACCCTTCCCTAAGTAGAGGGATGAAGTCCTCAATCCCAAGATAAGTCAAAGAATGAGGTTCTTGACCCTTTTACACCTCCTCCAAACTACCTAAGAAAACTAGGATTATAGGGGTCCGGTAAACTAAGTTTTCACCTATTAATCCCAGTTTTCTCATAATTTACCCTAAAAAAAGTTATAGCCCTTGAAATTATCTACAATCTAATATTTGGATCAATCCTTGGCCCAAATCGAACCGAATGTTATGATGGTTCAAAGTTTGATTTACAGTCTGGGTGGAGGTCCTGATGAAGCCGTGATTTAGTTTTAGCATGGTTAGACTCTGCTATCTCTTTATTGGACCTCAAGAAACGTTATAGATCTTGAAGTTATCTACATTTCAATATAAAGAAAAATCCGTAACTCCAACCAAGCGCAAAGTTATGGCCATTCTACAATTAGTCTACAATCTGCCCAAAATTCAGCACGACTCTATTTTGGCATGACACGACTTCGGCTTCTTCGCCACATGACCATGTGGAATCCACACAGTTATGGTCTTATTCTTCTCTGGATAAAAGACACGACTGTGTGTGTTCACACGGCCATGGTATTTCTCGGGTCTAGAAGAATGGGGCGACCATGCGCAGCCTGGCCATGGGAGATTGACACGGGCGTGTGGGATGACACGGCCTACCCTTGCTTTGCCTCCATGGGGGAGCATAGCTTTGTGATTTCATATGGCCTGATCTTAATTTCTTCTGAGTTGCTCCCATGGATATTTTTGCTCTATTTTCACTCCAAATAGCATCCTATCAATCAAAATAAGCAAAGAGTAGATCTCCAAACATAATATAATGGAAGTACGACATTATAATGAAATAGAGTGCAATAAACATAAATTATGCTAATGAAATACACGTAGATGTGCATTAAAATATGTATAAAATTGTATATAATCTACACACATCACACTTCTAGACTTAACCCTTTGCTTGTCCTTAAGCAAAAACTGCATCTAGACTCATATGGTTAAATAGTGCGTCATAATAGCTAACAAGTCAATGTAATCCTATCAAATGATTTCATTAGTGAACAAAATATAAAAGTTATTTAAGTACGGCCTAAGTAGTAGTTCTCTATACTCAGTGCAATAGTGGCCTAAATTTGTCAAGTATCAATCCCTAAGCCTAGTCAAGTCATCATAGAATTATGCTCCTTATGCTTCTAGCGATATACACTTACCTGCTACACGCATGGTTCATATCTCTAAAACTACACAAGGTCTCAAAGGACTACTCGGAATCAAGAGAAATATAATATTTATTTTTCTAGTAACCTATCTCAATCTCAAAGGGGTAAATTATTAGTTTCCACTCACGATAATTATTTTTTATCCCTTCTTCATATGATTTTTTTCTCATCTTTTTTTTTTCTTTTGGTGCTTTAAAGGTGAAGCACTAACACAAATGCAAATATATAAATACAAATGCAGGGATTTTTATTTTTCCAAGTGATTTGTCATGATCCGAGATCATCTAGTAACCAAAATGTAATTAAGAGGTTATCATAAAAACACAAGTACTAGTCCAATTCTATGAATCATGACTATTTTTAGAGTTATCTACTATCAAAACTAGGCATAGTGTAAAGAAATCCTAAAACAAGGACAATATTCAAATTTCTATAGTAAAATCATTGCTCACTTCATGCTATCTCAAAAAAGATAGATCACTAAACATATTAGCACCATAAGTAACCAATAAACCATATGAAATCTAGAATAAGCGTGCTAGTATTTTGCATTAAGGTACAAGTAATCATAATGTGATGAATGATGTAACTAGTAAAAATTTTATTATGTAATAAGAAATGTACAAACACTAAGAAATATGACAAACACTACACTAAATCCAAACATCCCCCAGTCTTAAACTTTTCATTATCCTAATGAAAACTAGAAATAATATATAGAGGAGATTTTTAAAGTTAGAGAAGTTATCAAGTGATGAGCTTCAAATGGTTGACATTCATGTTTTGAAGATACTTCCCTATTTGTGAATTGTACTCCTCCATAACTTAGAATCCTACAAAAAAAATAGAAAATAAAAATTAAGTAGAGGATATGAGTTATTATGAATAAAAAAAAGGAACTAGAAATAACTAAAAATATAAATGAAGTTAAGGAAGAAGAACTTAGGTTACCTCCCAAGAAGTGCATGTTTAAGGTTATTAGCTCAACCACCTCATTAGAATCATCGAAATTACGATCTTGGAGGGGTAAGATATTTCAATGCCCTCTTAAAAAGAGCACTTATTATGGAGGGAGCTTTTATCAGAGAATATATAAAGTGAAGTATTGCTCTCTCCATTTTTGTCTTCTTATAAGTTTTTTTAGGTGGTCGAAGACGGTTTAGATTGAGCTTCCAATTTTTAGCCCAAGTGAACTCTATACACCCAAAAAAACAAATCTCCCACAAGCATGTTATATAAGATAGAACCAGCACCATATCAAGATAAGATGAATAAGTAATAAAAGCTTAATCACATCCAACAAAGTCAATTATAGGTATCTCTATGAAGTTTTTTGAAAGATCACAGTAATTACTAATCTTGCATTACTGAAAGGTACATGAAAGTTCCAAACCAATGGATATGACTTCTTTTGGATCTTTTAGTGGCTCTAGCTCTAACTCAAGTGGTGTTGTTTCTAAAAGTGGTGATTCTTGGGGCTTTGCTTTCATTGCACAAGTCCCTACACATTTATCATCAACCAATTATATTCTTAGAACTTCCATTATGTCAATTGGTTGTGTGTTCAAAGGATGTGATTCTTGAGACATTTCCTCCATAGTACATGTCCCTACACTTTTATCCATCACATCATCATCATAAGTGAGGAAGAATCCACTAACATCAATATTGTCAACTAAAGGATTGACAACTTCATTAGAAAAAGCTTCATGAATTTGTTTTAACATCCGTAGAAACCAAATCCCTCATTGAACTAATAGCTCTTCAGAAACTTGTGTTGTGGTCTTCACTTGATTGGGAGCAAGATTTTCCAAGTCTTGGGAATCTTCCCAGAAAGTTAGCTCAATTTGTTAAGATTGATTAAGTCTATCTAGTGTTAGATCATCATGAAATTCTGACATACTTTGAGATGCTTGAAAAGATTGATCAACACCATACAAGCTACTATAATCAAAATTTTGATGATCCATCCAATCTTGATTGTATAGTGAGGTGGGTCAGCGATCTGCTGCTGAGATAGTGACTGCTCAC
>JBBMJZ010000590.1:0-12164 GCA_037833815.1 Zingiber zerumbet | reverse complement strand
ATTTAAAATGAGGAGTTTCAAGTGTGGTCCTTAATGGAGTGTAAATACTCATTAAGGCTCATTAATTGAATTAATGCCCATTAAGTATTTTTATTGGATGAAAATACTTAAGCATTTTTTTTCTTCATTTTTGGAAAAAGTCTTCATTGTCCTTCCTCTTCTCTTCTCTTGGCCAAAACCACTTCTCTAGGTTGCTAGCACAACCTTAGGTGATTTCCATCCCCAACTTGTGAGTTTGTGAGACAAACGAAGGAAGGCTTGTTCGTGTAGATACCGTAGAGGCGCAAACGTGTGATCGTGATGAGATCCAAGCTGTCTAGAGTCTGTAAGCACGCACCAAAGGTATAAACCTCTCATAATCTTATACAAAACTTAGTATATTTTCTTTCCCTTCGCATGGATCTCCTTGAGGAACTAGATAGTTTCCGCTACGTATAAGCGTGTTTAACACTCTAGTTCCTTACAATTTTCACCCTATCCAACATTTATATAGAGTAAATAGAACATATTTAGAAGGCACTCGGTTAATTATATAAGTTGCAGCTAATAACACATCTCTCCAATAGATAATTGGCAAATTAGCTTGAACCACTATAGACTTAACCATATCCAGAAGAGTTTGATTTCTTCTTTCAACAACCCCATTTTGTTGTGGAGTTCTAAGGATAGTTAGGTATCTAATGATCACTTTTTCATTATATATTTTCTTAAACTAATCAGATAAATATTCACCTCCATGATTAGTGTGTAAGGTCTTAACCTTATTTTCTAATTGATTCTCAACTTCGTTCAAGTAACAATTGAAGTAATCTAATGTTTTAGAATTGTGAGAAATCAAATACACATGAATAAAATATATAAAGTCATTAATAAATGTAATAAAATAAGATCTTTCATTTCTAGCCTTCACATTTATTGGACCATAAATATCCGAATGAATTAATTACAATGGTGATTCAACTATAATAGTCTTACCAAATAGTTTCCTAATTGCTTTTTTAGTAAGGTAATGCTCACATATAAATAAGTTAATCTTAGCATGAGTGCCTAATAGGCCCTCTTTAGCTAATATTTTCATTTGTTCTTGTCCTATATGTTCTAGTTTATCATACCAAACTTCATCATTAATATTAGAATCACTAGTAAGAGTAATATTTGAAAAGCAACCATTATTGTCATAATTAATATTTGGTTCTACATCTAGAACCATGAAACCATCTGATATATGACCATATCCTATTAACATGGAGTTAATTCTCAGTTCTACACAATAATTGTAAAAGTTTATATAATAATCCAAATCAAGAAGACTATTAATGAAAACCAAATTTCATTGAATCTTAGGAGTATACAGGACATTATGTAGAAGTAAGGTATGTCAACCACATAGGTTGAGTTTGCAAATGTCAACTCCTTTGACTTCAATCCTTGCATTATTTTCCACATATATCTATTTGTTCCTAGTTGATACCCGACGGTACTCCACATATTAGATCAATCATGAGCTACATGATTTGTTGCTCCTTAATCTATAATCCATAAAGGATAGAAATCAACTAACAACACTATACTAGTAGCACAATACTCATGAAACTTCTTGATTTGGTCTTACCCGGCAGCAACACCAACTTCTTTTCCCTTTCCATTTTCTTTCTTAAATCATCTTTTCTTATTCTTGGATCAGAACCTTTAGCTACAAAAGTTTGACCAAATATCCTTACGGATTCTATTATCTCCACCTCCAGTTCAACATGGCATAAGACATTAGTGAAAGTCTTGATACTTTCACTATGTGTAAGGTTCTGATTTATCATCTCCCAAAAATCAGGAAGGGAATGAATTATTGCTTGAACTTATTGTTCATTAATCAACTCATGACCAACAATCTTAAGCTCTCAAATCATATTAGCCATTTTCCTCATACGTTGGGCCATCGTAACATTCGAGTGCTTTTTGTAACTGTCGAACTTGATTATCAGCTAACGAAACTTGCTTAAACTTACTCCACTGTATATCTCTCTAAGGGCAACCCAGACTGCATCAACAGATGGTAATAACTCATACTCAAATAATAGATCATTTACTATTGAACTAATCAATATTCCTTCAGTAGTAGGCATCAAGGTCATGTTCGTGCTGTACTGTAAAACCATCAGCAAGTTCTTCCATGAACTTATTTACATCCTCAAGAATTAATTTTTTCTCAAGAACATATTATGTCTTGAGGTGCTAGATTTTGTAATTATCTCCGTATAATTTTTCTCTATTATTGAGTTTAGCTATGATGTTCTTATTTACCATGATCTAACATGAATAAACATATTATTTAGTAATTCAGTGTATTTCACATATATATAATTTATGATTTACTCAATGTTAATTTGAGTTAGTTTACAAAATCATGTGACAACTATGTTTCCACTCATCATTTATATAATCCAATCTAACCAACATTGATCCATACTATTATGCACATCCCATCAAATGAACTAATTATTAAGTGAACAAATCCATGAAATGAACTCATCATTTAAATGATAGAATTATTCTTTTAAGACTGTTAACACATAACAATTCTTTTCTTGTTTGTTAACGCATAACATAACATTTTATAAAGTAGTACTATTTGTATATAACAACAATTTCTACTACATGATTTTATTAAACATAATGGGCTAATACTGTTCGTACATAACGACAGTAATAACAGGAACACTCTAATAAGTTATATAAGCTAATACCACTATCACTAGGACAAACACTAGTATAGCGATCATCACTATCCCTTTCATCTTGGACTCAATTAGGAAAATTTTAGGTAGACCAATTTCAGGATTCTCTATTGGATCTATATTTGGATCCTCTTGTGGATTCTCCTCAAACTCTTCGGAATCCTCTTGATCCACATGATGAAGTAGTTCCACACACAACTGTGCATATGAGATTCGCCCTTTAGAGAGCCCCCATAAATGATGTGCTACTTCATTGAGGTGTATCGATAGCGATCAGACCAAAACCCATATCCTATAATTATTCAGAATTGGAAACTCTTCTTGTTTGAGTTTTCAGAACAATTGATTGAGCAGTCCATTATATCTACATACTCGCAAACTGGATCATACTCTATCTCCTCAATCTCTTTCCTCAGCTTATTCCATTGCACGTTGTGACAGATCATCGTGTATGTCATCCTTGGCATCTATAATTGAAAATATTAATGTCAGTACTAAACTGACAAACCAATAACAAAACTGATTTATTTCAACTCAAACATATGCATAGAACCAATACACATCTATAAGCAAATAAGAAAATTAAATTTTCTTCATTTGAGGAGCTCTAGTTGACTAACACACTGGACTGGTCAATTAGAAAGCTCTTAAGCATTAGCTTATTCCCTTATCCTTATTAGAACTAATTGAATTGGGATATTCAGTTGTTATTTTTTAACCTAAGTCTATTTAAGTCTAACTCAAACTTATTGATCAAATCAAGGTTTATTTGATCAATCCTAGTCTATTAGACAAATTGGCCCAATTTTGATCAAATCTTACATATTAGAACAAATCTAGCCCACTTGATCAAATCAGGAAAAGGTCTAGTCCAATTAGATTCAATGTCGTTTGATTAAATCAAACTGATCTAGTTAAACCAATCAATGGTTTGAACCAGATCGAGGTCTCAAGGACTAACCTGATCTAGTTAAATCAACTAATGATTTAAACTAGACCTTAGTTAACTGGACCAAACTAGTCTAGTTAAACTAACTAATAAACCAAAACTAGTTCAATTTAAATTGATTTCAGCCAAACCAATTAAAAAAAAAGAAAAAAAAACTTTTTTCCTTATGAGGAAAACTTCTCACACTTTTTTAGTTTTTCTTATTTTTTTTTAAAATCAAACTTTTTTTCAAATAGTGATTTTGACGAACAAAGTATCTGTTCTTCTTTCTTCACTTTTTATAATTTCACTATCGTGACTTCTTTGCCACGATGAACGTGGTTGCCGCGACTATTGATCATCATCCTTCCAACATGGTCGCCAACGCTCTCCGGTCACGGAAGTCGATCGCCAACCACCTGACGTGGTCGTCGATGCCTGAAACACGACATTTGCAAGACATAGCCACAACCTTCTCTACTGCAATGAACGCAGGTGCTGGTCATTCGCTCGATCGCAGGCCCACAATGCAGTCGTTATTGTGGAACTATGAATATGAAAATTGCAACACTATCGTGAAATCTACTGCTTAGGCAGAAATTGCAACAACTCTCGCAATTTCTCAGTTCTATTCCTCCGATTTCATGCTTTTAGAACTACACATCTCTAATATCTTTTTTGGCTCTAAATGCATGAAATATAGAATTACAAAATCGGTAAAACTCACAGGGATCTTCTGTAGTAAATCTTGATCTTCGCTTGTCATCTGAAGAACGATCACAAACGAATCGGAAAGCTCTTCAACGTTCCATAAACCAAATCTCTCTTACACCTCAGATGTTCTTCTTCTCCGCAAGACACACAGTCTCACAGAATTTCGACAGCATTTTCGTTGTGCTTTGATCTCCTCCAGGTACACAACGCAGCAATCTTTTCCTGATGCTTGCATCCCTCTCATGCACCAATTGTCTTGGACACTCTTTTATAGAGGAAGATGGTTCTTCCTCTACCTCCATTAATGAACGACGGCAAAAGGGTTAGAAGATGAAGGGGAAGAGACACTCTTTCAACTTCGTAACTCCTACATTGGATTGCTGAGCCATTGACTATGAACATTTTCAGATTTATCTTGATGACTGTTGGAAAATTTATATGGGGTTGATCTGGTCATCTCCAAGATTAGTGATAGAGCAGCAATTTCCTATTAGAAGGTGAAAGGTGTATGTTTACATTGGGGGGCGTGTCATTGCGTCCTATTCACCTCTCAGTTGTCTTCTATTCTATTTTTATACTCCTACACCTCTTATAGCTCAGAATTGATGGGGTCGGAGACACCCAAAATGTACCCCTACCTCAAGGGATTAGTTGGCCCAAAGGATTAGAAACCTGGTGCTAGATATATAAAAAAAAGAGCATATGCAGTATTCTTTCTTTCTTTGGTTAACACAATACATACATAAGTTGACCTTAAGCGATGCTTGGCAAGGTCATATATATACAATACATACTTCAGAGAACATCCCAACTTGACTTTCTCCAGACATATCAACAGACTGAAAGTGCATTCATGCTTGCATCAACACTCCTGTAAACCCACTCACGTTTCTCAATTAATTCCTAGCGCATTTCAACAAGATGTAGCTTCTACTTCTCGCCAAATGCATC
Organism: Zingiber zerumbet; assembly: GCA_037833815.1. Lineage (NCBI taxonomy): Eukaryota > Viridiplantae > Streptophyta > Magnoliopsida > Zingiberales > Zingiberaceae > Zingiber > Zingiber zerumbet. The sequence goes on along the minus strand of JBBMJZ010000590.1, from coordinate 6,839 downwards.
TAATTCAAAACCCAACTAAAGTTCCTACAGAACTGTTCCTCGTCAATATTTGACGTGCCCAGCAGGCTAAGCATGAACCAAAAATGTCAACCCAGCCAGCTACTTTACTTCGTCCCCACGACTTCATGCTTCCAATGTTTGACCTGTGAATCAAACCCCAAAACTCAGCACATTGTCACGCAAGATAAATTCATCAAACTCTTAGTTGAAATGCTGAACAGGTTCGATTTAAATATGTCTTTGACCATGTCATTAGATCTTTCAAGGAAGCAACATTGCACAGCAAGTCAACAAATGGAACTACATTCCGTTCATTCCATTTCTTTATTCCGTTAGTATCCCACTTCTCTTCGCATCAAATTCAACTCCTGCTTCTCTATTTATACCCTTTTTCTTCCCATCGGAGCTTATACTATAATAAACCTTTAGGCGGAAACCTTCTACCCCTTGTCAATGGCTTCCAAAGCTAAAGTCTCCATCTTTGTATTTCTCATCCTCCTAATGTTCAATATCTTTCAGCGATCTGTGGCCACTCGAGGTCTCAACATCAAAGAAAGCTCCTTCGTTAAACAAAAGAATATTGTCGAAAGTTTGACAGCAATCGTCTCAAGCTCAAAGATGATCTTGAAGGGGAAGGAGCCAATGGTGTTTGCTATGCTTCCTAGAGAATCTATCCCACCGGCAGGGCCAATTGGAGGCATTGATGACAATAATCCTTAAGTTTTGTTGGAAGAATGATTCATTCCATCCACGCTAGAGAGATTATTTGATCAATCTCATATAGAAAAAGTAAATAAGATAATCTCTTTCTTTCAATGTCATCCAAATAAACAAAATAAAGATTGTTAATGAAATAAGGTAATACAATACTAATTTTCCGTTCCCTTCACTCGTGTTATTTTTCTTTTTTTTTCTCCTAATTGCTCTCTCGGGTCAACAAAGCATGAGCGAAACTTTTATTTGATTGATCAGTCATTGGGATTATGGTTCATATTGTATCTTTATTGTCTTTATGGGATACTTAGTTAGTCAGAGGGTAACAAATTTACTATAATTAATGAAGCAGAAATCAATTTCTGATGTATGCAGGACCTCGAAGAAAATCTCCCCCCACCTCTAGCCAGTTAACAATCTACTATAAATTGATCTCGTGATTTATCTCCCTTCACATGACCTAAGAGCGGACTGTGAGGGACATCTGGGGTGAGTGTAATCACCTTTTTCTATAATATTATATCCTTCTCAAGAAAAACTAAAACATACCTATGAGATAATGGTGCAATAGTTAAGCCCTCCAACAGATAACCAAGGGATCTAAGGTTTGAATCTCAGTTGTAACGTACAGCAAGGAGTTTCCCTACAGTGAGAAGTGGATCCAAGAATGTTGGTATGACTTCTAGGACCACTTCCCGGTTTACTTTTCGAATTAATCGGTTCAAAGGGCTAGATAATTATTGCCAACAAAAATAAATGAACTTTGTACATCATTTAGCTTCACTCTAGTGTAGAGCCCAACCCATCCACCCAAGCAAACTGAGAACAAAATAAAGAAAAAAGAGGATAATTAGATGTCCTACCTATAACATATCCTAGATTTAGGGTTCCTTGAATAGGGGAGAAAGGGAGAGGAGGAGAGGTTTATTTAGGTGGATAGATGGAGGAAACAAACTTATATTTTTTTTGAGAGAATTTTTTTTACCTAAATGAGCAAATTGAAAGGAGAGGATTAAATATACCATGAAAAATCATTTATATTATTTTTTCACAATTAACCTTGATTTTCCTCTAGCCATTGTTTGTCACCAGAGATTGGTAGTTTTCATTATTTGTTAGGCATCTTTCTCAAGCATCACTCTTGATCATCATTGTACACTAACGATTGCCACTATTAGTCCAACTTAGGATGAGGAATAGATTGTAGAAGATGGATGTACATGAAACTTTTCATTCCTTCTCTTCTTGCTCCTTATCCAAGTAAGCGAGAGTTTGGATGCTCTCTCTCCCGCCCAATTTCTCTTGCTGCTCCTTTCTCCTTATAAGAGGGGTAAAAGCTATATCTTATTCCAAGCATTTAGATAGTAGTAATCTTGCACTTATCTCCTAAATTAAGACAAAGAATGTAAATGATGCATTGCATGATCAAATTGGGTAGTTGCTATGCTTGAAAAATTGACCCAATTTTAAGAGGAATAAGGCTTGGAAATTAATCCCAAGACTTGGGGATTTTTCAGTGATGTGCATAGATTATATATATTTTTTAACACACATCTATTTGTATTTTATAAGTATAATCTATGTTTATTTCATCCTAATTTATTCTTATGTCATATTTCCATTCTATTTATTTGGAGTTCTACGCTTTGCATATTTTGATTGACAAGACATCATTTGGAGCAAAAATAGAGCAAAAACACACATTGGAGTAAATATATAGAAGACTAGCAACCTGGCCATGCTAAAAGGAACAGTCATGTGCTCTCTCCTAAAGCAAAGAAGACTCTTGATGTGCCTTTAGGCATGACCGTGCCCCTCACCAGAGGCCAATCAAGCCTAGGCCGTGTGAAACCACATGGTCATATGCTTCTTTCAAAGCCACATCAGGGCATGGTCGTATCATTTTGCCACGGACGTGGCATATTTCTAAACCCTAATCAAAGAGGAGTCATGCCTTTTGGCATGACCATGCCTCTCCATGTCATGTGGCGAGGGTCGAGGCTGTGTCATGCCAAAAACTACGCTGTGTTGAATCTGGGCAAACTGTAGACTTATTTTAAAACTGCTATAACTTTGTGCTTGGTTGGATTTGCGGGCTATTCTTTATACCAAAATATAGCTAACTTCAAGATCTACAACTTTAATTCAGGGTTTAATAGAGAATAACATGGTCTAGCTATTCTAAAAGGCACGACCATGCCTCTCAACCATTGCCACATCACACCCTTCGCCCAGACTATAAACCAAACTTTGAACCACCATATCTTTCGACTCGATTAAATTTATAGGTTGTTCATTATATCAAAATATAGATAATTTCAAGTGCTACAACTTTGGTTCAGGGTTGAATACTACAAAACCAAGTTTAAGGTGTGAACCCATCACACCCATTTTGGTTGAGCCCTATAAACCTGGCAGATCTGGACAGTTTGGAGGAGGTATAAAAGGGTCAAGAAACTCATTCTTTAACTCATCTTAGGTTTGGGATTTTGTTCCTCTCCTTGGGAAAGGGTTCTCACCTAGGGGGAAACCCTTAACCTTCCATCTTCGCCAATCCGCATGATTCGTCCACCTCCTGAGCAAGGATTCCCTCTAAGAAGATCGACGATATACTGATAAACATTCTCTTCTCTCTTAATCCATGTTTTGAGTTGTAGATTCTATATTTATCATCTCTTGGTTGTATCTTCCTTGCAATGGAGTAGATTATCTCGATCTATGATGTAGAAAATAACTATGATGTGATGTGATATATGAACTATATATCTAGACATTTTCTTATTCAATGAAGTGTTTATGCCATGTTCTATGTGTGTTATGTCTCCTATGTGTTTGATGAAATGTGTGAATGATGTAAACATGTAGATGTGTATTGATTGTTCACTCCGTAAAGGGAATACTCTAGATTGTATGCCCGAAGGACCTAGTGACAAGGGTATCCCTTTAATTGGGCATCTAGAGTATTACTTTGAAAGAGAGGACAATTCTCCATAAGGAAGCATCTAATTAAGTTTAATGGGATATCTTTAATCCTATGTTAATAAGTGTCTTATGTAATCTAGTGATTGTGTGACCTGGGGACCCTAGTGATAAGAGAATCCCTTTAACCGAACTTACTAGGTTACCTCTTCTACTTAGTGACATCAGATACTAATAGGTGTAGTACTCCGACATGACTATCACGGGGTAGTGTCAAAATTTAATTAGACTTCCTACATGTGCATAAGGATGGAGGTAAGGAGATGAACAATGTATAGAGACATTAACTAGAATCATAGTGAAACTGAACTCCTAGAACCATTCCCTAAACTAACTCATCTCTCTCTTATTCTCTTTCTCTCAACCTTCTCTCCCTCTCTTCAATCTCTCTTGTTAGTTCACAAGCGCCAAAGCCAACTATTGACTGTCTAGATAACTTACTTTGCAACATCTATAGTGCTTAATCAACAGTCCGTGTGGATTCAATAATCGTTTATATCACTGACGATGTTTTCGTCCACTTGTGGATTCGTAACAAGTTTTTGTGCCGTTGTTGGGGACTATTTCTGATTAACATTAGTTGATTAGTATACAAGTTATTCTAAACTTCTTAATAGATTTTTCATTTTCTTATTTGTTTTTATTTCTATATTTATTTTTCTTGTCATTAGGTTATAGTTAGTTTTTTCTTTTCCTTAATTTTTGTATTTTCTTTCTTGTTCTTAATTCTTAATTTTTTTTTCTTTTGTTTAGTCTTTACATTTTGTTTATCTATGAGCACTAACATGTCAAGCAAACTTTTAAGAGATTTTTCTGCACCCATTTCTGCTAGATTTATGTCTCCCATTATGTAGTCTTATATCAAAGTAAAAAGTTTCCAACTATACCCTAAATTAATTACCATGATACAAGGTCATAAATTTGGAGGAAAAGTAGCAGAAAATCCATACTTGCACCTTGAAGAATTTCTTGAATATCGCAACATAGTAAACTATAAAGGAGTGTCGGCTGATGCAGTTCGGTTCATAGCATTTTCTTTTAGTATTAAGGATAAAGCTAGGACTTGGTTTTATTCTCTCCGTCCTCAAATCATTACAAGTTGGGAACAATTAAAGCAGCAATTTTTGAATCATTTTTCCTCTAAGTAGAACAATTTACATGAGGAATTGCATCACAAACTTTGCTCAGGCAGATGGAGAGTCACTATTTGAAGCATGGGACAGATTCAATAATTTATTAAGATAGTGTCCTTACCATGGTTTAGAAAGATGGCTGGCAGTGCACATATTCTATATGGGGATTTCTTTCTCAGATAAGCCTTATTAGATTCATCAGCTGGAGGTTCTTTAATGAACAAAAGTTTAGACGAAGCATATGCATTAATTGATCTAGTGATATTGAACCTCCAAGAATGATCAAACAAAAGTTGGATGAAATCTCCTCCGATAATTCAAGAAGTGCAAGCCAAAAATCTCCTCCGATATTTTGTAATCATTTAAGAATGTTGAAAATCATGAAGAAATCATCATAAAGCCACAAAATGAGGGGTTTAAATAGTTGGAGGCTAAGATAAACAGCTTGACTTCAAAATGGTTCAAATATCACCTCCCTCCCACCCAAGCAAGGTCTAGTGAACATTGTAATGATATCAAGTTGAGAAGTGGTTTGTATATCAGTGAACTTCAAGAGAAAGATGGGTATGGATATGAGGAAAGGAACACAAGAGAACCACAAAGACTCACCTCCATCACTCCATTAGTCCCATTTCCTCAACGGTTGATGTAGTTAAGTCTATACCATGAATTTGAACCTCCACCTTGGACTCTACAACCAATGCTTCTTCCAAGAACATATGCACTACTGATCTCTTCTCCATAAAGGAAGGTGACAACAATGAGCGATGAGGAGTTTAGTAAATTATGTGATGATAATTCAGTTGCATGCAAATTTGCTAATTTAATTCAAGATGATGAATTTTCTAATGATGATGAAGTAGCCACTTGTAAATTTATTGGAATACTTAACAATGAAGATTTTTTGAATGAGAATAATCAATTTAAAATTTCTAATGATGTTGCTGATTCTCCTACTGAAGTATTGATGTTGGAATATTCTTCATATATGATGATGTTAATGATATGGAAGAAAGTGTAGGGAGCTATGTTGTGAAACTAGTATCTCAAGAATCACCTCTTTTGTCCATATAACCCTTTGAGAGTATGAGAATTGCATGAATTAAACATGTTATGGATCAATGTGTAGGGATTTATGCATATATAGAAGAGTTCTAAGAATCACCATCTTTAGTTGGACTACCACCTGAGCCAGAGCTAGAACCAGCATTTGATCAAGAAGAAGTCATATCCACTAGTCTGGAACTTTTAGGTACCTTTTGGAAATGCAAGGTTAGTAATTATTGTGATCTTTTAGAAAACTTCATAGAGGTACATTTGATTGATTTTGTTGGAGTGATTCAATTTCTGATAACTTCTTAACTAAATTTGATATGATTCTTGTTCTTACTTATTTAACATGGATATGGGAGGTATGCTTTTCTTGTGGGTGTGAAGGTTTTCAAGAGGCAAAAAATTGGATGCTCACACTGAACAGTCTCCGACCGCAAGAAAGGACTTTTAAGGAGACAAAGATTAAGAGAGCGGTGATATACTATATTGCTCTTATGATGATAGCTCTCTTCAAAATAATATGGGTCATAGGAAGAAAAGTCTAGAAGTTTCATACTCTGACCAGAGCGCGATTTTGAAAAGCCCAATAAGGGGTCGAGCTAATGACCTAAAACAAGCGCTTCTTGTGAGGCAACCCAAGTTCTTTCTAATTTTTATTTTAGTACTTGCTTTCTTTTCTTTTTCCCTTCGCATCAACCCAAGTCCTTCTACTTAATTTTTATTATCTAATTTTCTTTTTATAGGATTCAAAGTTGTGGAGGAGTGCAAATCATAGATAGGGAAGTATTTCAATCATTTGGAGCTCATCACTTGGTAACTTTGTAAGGAAATAGGTTGCTAAACACGCAAACGCGCAACGAAAAAACCTATTTCCTCCAGAAGGTCCATGCGAAGGGAAACAAAACTTATACTAAGTTAGATCTAAAGAGCATGAGATTATACCTTTGCAGCATGCACTCG
>JBBMJZ010000574.1:0-12166 GCA_037833815.1 Zingiber zerumbet | reverse complement strand
GGAGCCTTGCCTTGTATCCTGGCCTTCGCTCGTGGGCCTGTGGAACATGACCTGTACCCATGTAGCTCTGACATTTCCGACCTGTATCTTCTACCTTATATATCCTGGCCTTCGAGCGTAGGTCTGTAGAACTTAAGCTGTACTCGTACAGCTCTGACATTCCCGACCTGTGTGTTTATGCCTTGTATATCCTGGCCTTCGAGCGTAGGCCTGTAGAACCTGAGCTATATCCGTACAACTCTGACGTTCCCGACCTGCATTTCCGAACCTACGTATCCTGGCCTTCGGGCGTGGGCCTATAGATCCTGAGCCGTATCTGTTTAGCTCTGACGTTCCCGACCTGTATTTCCTGCCTTATAGATCCTGCCCTTTGGGCGTAGGCCTATAGATCCTGAGCCGTATCCGCTCAGCTCTGACGTTCCCAACCTGTATTTCCAGCCTTATATATCCTGGCCTTTGGGCGTAGGCCTGTAGATCCTGAGTCGTATCCGCTTAACTCTGACGTTCCCGACCTGTATTTCTGGCCTTATATATCCTGGCCTTTGGGCATAGGCCTGTAGATCCTGAGCTGTATTCGTACATCCTAGTAAACATCCTCCTGGTGCCACCCACCAAGTCTTGTTTCGACTTGGGCTCGCCCTGTCTCGACTTGAATTCCTTTGGTCATGTTATTCCCGCCCTCGCTTGACTTCTGCTCACCACAACCCCTTGATCTTTGACCGCCACGTCACTCTGACTCTTGACCTCCATATCATCTGAATTTCTGACCGCCACGTCCTCGTGACTTCTGATTGCCACGTATTCTTGACCTTTGACTGCCATGTATCCTTGACCTTTGACTGACACATCTCTTTGACCTTTGACTGCCACGTATCCTTGACATCTGACTGTCTATCCCACTCCCTGGGCCCCCTGGACACGCACCGTATCAATGTACATATCTTATCATATTGTTTTGGAAATTCTTGTCGTCAACAACAGATCATGTCCAGCATATAAATCACACTTTTGAAGCTTCTAGTCTGTCACATTAGAGATTTACATGCCTGATTAAGGAAATGTGTTCGGGATACTTTTTAACTTGTCTTTTCCTATAATACTTTAGAAAATGTGCATGCACTCTTGGATGCATGCACAGATGATACTACACTACATAAGGGGGTCTCCATCTACAAACGGAGGTATACGATATTTTGTTATTCTACATGCTCTAGATCACTGTTCATTTTTACTATTCTTCTCCACTGAGGCGAGGATTAACTTGAGCGGAGTCAATCCGGAAATCTCTTCCCGATTCGGCACTAACGTTCTTGGTTTTACAGGACAAAGAGGAGTTTTCATCCAGTCAACCGCAGAGCCACATTCCCAGTCTACCTATTCTCCATTTTCGAATAAGATCATCCACCTACTAAGAATGGTAGATCCGGACTTCTAAAAATTTTCAATAGACCACCACGGTATCTCCCTTATTTAATACGATAGTAGACATGATATCTCTACCTTTTCCTATAAAGATCGTTTTGAAACAGACTTTCATTTTTTGTGGCATGTATATTTGTAGGTGAAAGCTACGATCAATTTCTACTTCTGCAAACCCTAACAAACAATTGGCAGATGAATGAAGTATATGAAACGCCTTTCCATTGGTCCGATTAACTGATGGCCGAAACTATCAACGCATTTCTTTTATTGAATTAATTAATTAGTTAATTAATCTTCCAAAAGAAAAAAAAATGTTCATCGAGCAGTTGCTTACGTAGTTGAATGGTCAAATTTGTCTCCTGAAATTTGAAAAAGTGAGCAACTTCATTTACTTAACATGAAAGCACGATCGATCGTTTAAATAATTTTCAGATCGAGCTACATAAAATAAATTAAACTAAATGGAGCAAATTAAATCCATAAAAGGAGAATTTTATTTCCTTGTAAATTAAATTGAAGCAGCTAGCTGGTGAAAACGGCGATGAATGAGGCGGAGGGATGGATTAATTAGCTAGTAGAGGGAAGAGGAGACCACGAGGCGACGGGAGCACTGAGAGCAAGAGAAATTGCGCTTGATCTTCCGGCAGAGGGGGAGGCAGCAGAGCCGCCAAGATCTCTCAACGTCGGTGGCGGTGACGGCTCCGCTGCAGAAGGGGCAGTCCCCCGGCGCCTTCTCCGTCCTCAGCACCACCTCCTCCGCGCTGCACAACCACCACCTCACCAAACACATGCTCCTGGTGAATCTTTCCGTCCTGTGTTTTTCTCATCGGTCGAGTCGTTATTTATAGAGAGAGAGACAGAGAGGATTTTCATGCGACTGCGCGTGCTTGGAAGATTTGAGCACGCCGACGTGGAACGGAGCCTAATCCAATCAGACTCGATGGACTTGTTTCGACTGGACGGCACAAATTAAACGTGATCCGATCGATTTGAAAAATCAAAAAGAAAAAAAAAATAGTTAGGTGGTAATTTGGAAGGGACATGGAAAAAACCGGAAACAAATTTAATACAAAAGGCAGTGGCGTTACTTGTCAAAGGTGTCAGAGTCAACTGGCGGCGTTTGCGATGCACGATTTGTGCGATAAATGACTTTGTCGGAGACAGATCTGCGTCGCTTTAAAAAACAAAAAAAAAAAAGGAATGTTACAATGCTCTCACTATTTTTAGTTGGCAAAGTTCATCTTTAATTCATCAAAACGGGAACCGATCTCAGCTATCTGGAAATTGAAAAAGACACTCCACCATAGTTTATAGAATCGTAGAAATTTTATTAAAAATTTTTAAACTTTAATTTATATATATATAAAATGAAATAATGTAATAATTTTATTAGGGTTTGATGGAGTTTATTTAAATTATCCTATTTATGATTAGGAATGGTTTAAATTAATTAATTAATTAAAATTTTAATCAAAAACTAATGTTTTTCATCCATTTAACTGTGCCGATCTTTTTTTTAATCTCCATTTCTCACCCGCGGCGGCTCCGATGCTCTCCCTCACCCGCGCATCCATGCCCTGTCGCCGTCACCGCCGCTTCCAACCTTCCAGCTGTCAGCCGACGCCTTCCAGCAATTGGAGAACAACCTCTGCTAACTGTTGGTTGACGGTTCCTGCATCAAGAAATTAGTCCAGTTCACGTGTCCTCCACTGCCGCTGCCCACAAATCCACCGACGAGGACGACTGTACATGGTTCCGCCGACGAGGAAGTTGTCCATTGGACGGAGAATCGTTTGCAACGCTGCCCGGAAGCAGCAACGCTCTCGTTATTTTTATTTTATTTTATTTTAAGTTTTAGTTGATATCGATGATCCAACTTTAGCAAAATTAATTTAAGAATAATCAGCTCAACTCACTGTTAAGATAAATCAGGAAGCGATTGCAATGAATAATCCATCAGTCTAATATTTTTAGATTAACATTAATAGAACTCAATTTTTAAATATATGAGAAACTAAGATGGTGCTTATATTACTACATAATTATACCAAACAATTATTATCACTTTTTTTTTTTTTTATAACCCAATTTATAACCCAAGTATCAAAGTGCTCACGAAAATCTATCCAAACGGTCAACATTCTTAAAATTATCATCCTACTAAAACAAATTCCTGTCTGCAACTAAGATTCATCGACACCTAATTAACCATTTAAAGAACCACATCACCGCCATCATTATCTTGGGTTACTATCACTATTTTATTTTCTTTATTTTAATAATCCAGGTATCTAACTCTTTAAATTGATTAATTTTAGAGAGACCAGCCTAGTCCCATAGAAATTTCTAATCGACCACTAGGATAAATCAGAAAATACTAATAGAGATTCATCTAAACGATCAACATTTTTAGACCTACTTTTTACTAGAGGAAAAATCTTACCTTAATTAAAATTCAAAATTTAGATCCCTTAATTATACGTTAATCATCGTACCATTATCCTAGGACTATTATCACTATTTTAAAAATGATTAACCAGATAAGTTTCATCAAACCTTCTATTGATTATTATTAGAATAAATCTATATAAAGTCTAACATTCTCTAATATGTTACCTATTAAACGCAAATTTTTTTAATAATAGATCGCATCTACCTATCACGTAGTGATAGTGTGAAATTTTATTTTTTATTTAATGATTTTTGAAATAATAGACATGTGTGCGCCACCACGTGGCTTACGGACAGTGGTTTGCTTTGCAACTAACCTTTCCATTTCTGCTTAGTTGCTGTTCTTCGTGTGCTCAGATGTACTATAACTAATCGATGCAGGACAACAATATAAAAATTGTTTAATTTGCTGACGAAATATTTTTCTGTCAATATATTTTTAACATTATCGATTAAAATTAACTTCTATGAAAATTTTCAGGTTTTTCGACGGAATTCTAATTTCTGAAAAATATAAAAATTTTCAGATAAATACTGACGGAATTCTAATTTTCGTCGCAAACCCACGTTCCGACAAATAATATTTTAACAAATGTTTTTCTGTTGGAATTCCATTGGTAAGTGAATATACCAACGGATTTCCGACAAAAAATTTCATCGGTAAATCAAGAAATTTTTGTAATGCGACCAGCCACTGCGTTAGTTGCTTACAAAAATATCATCCTCCTGTTTAACCCATTCAAATCTGTTTCTACCGCTAAAAAATATTATTGTTAGTATCTTGATAAGATTATTCAAAAGCACACCTGAGATTCAGATTATGAGACAATTAACTCCGTAATCTAAATCCGATATATATTTTTTAAAATACAAACAACGTCCCACTAGGGGGGATCAGTTTACATAAGCATTTGTTCATCCAATCAGTTAAAATCAAGCAGAGGAGAAAAATAGTGCACAAAATGCAGAATGAAATGGATTCCAGGGGCTCTTTTATACTATGTACACGCACACACGTCTGCTAGACCACAAGAAAATGTGAAAGAACTCAACTTAAGTAGATAAATTTAACAGCAAATGCCAACAACCAATAAAAAAAATAAATTATGGAGTTGACATATATAGATTAGCTACCAAAAACAAACCTTCAAACAGGAATGGCATCAGTTTTTGAAGTGTCCTCGCGTCTCATCACAATTCCTTCCAGACTTGCTGGGAGCATGCACCAAGTCCACAGGCATCCAGTAGAAAAGGCCTCGGAAGGAGGAACTATCATCAAGACATTCTCGTTTTTTTGAACAACCCCCATCACACTGACAGTGTCACCTTCTTTGATAAAACTGCGAGGATGAACAGTTAAAAGTCAAAGAGATGAGAGACATCAATCAATTTGTTAATTTCTAATGCATTTCAATACTCGCTCGGAGGCGCTTCCATATCCGTAACCATTTGACAGTGGTTGAAATATGTTGCTTCTACATTTTAGTTCTGTTGAAACTTGAAAGAACATCCATATCCCCCACAAGGCAGAAGGAATATATACGTGTATATAATTGCATAGGCTAAAATTACCTTTCTTCAAGCCGCAAAGGATGAGCACCGCTTGAAAGGTTCCTTTCGCGTAACCATTTGAGAAATTCTGGAGGAGCATCCTTGTTCGGGTTAACTTCAACAACTATAGACTCATCAATGAATGGTGTCGCCCTAGCACCATAGCCAGTTTTGACCAGAGCTCTTAAACCGGATTGGAAATCAGAGATATAAAAATCAACCACATGCCTCTGCAAAAGTTTCATAAATTCAATTGCAAATGCTATATCACGATTGGGATAAACCAGGGAATAAGATAAAAGGGCTATTTTAAACTAACGCCAAACTGAAAAAGTACTTAGTGATATTGACAAATCTCACCTCCAATGATCTCAGTCCCCAAGTAAAGCGGTGACGCTGAGAATTGGCATCCTTGGACTCCCAACCCCTGGATTCATATAGACTAGTAGATGTGTAAACACATCTAGGAACCTTATGAAATGATGACTCAAGAGGAACATTTCCACATGTAACAACCTGCAGGAAGCTTGGAGTTGATCGATAAGAAGAAAACCTCAAATGCATAAAAGACCATGAAAGCATTATTGAATGACTCATGAGCATATTTGCAAAGAATCAGGCAATATGTATCAAGAAATTGTGCCAGCTTAAATAAATCACAAAGAAAAAGGAGAATCACATGTTCTGTTGTTTTCATCAAAAACCTATTATTGATGAGGAAGCTATAGTTGCAACCAATGGGGCCCCAAGTTTCAGTAGCAGATTTAATCAAATCCTACATCCTGATTTGTCAAAGTGAACAGATTGATACACAGGTGACAAAATAACTTCTATAGAGAAAGAACTACAAGGTAACACATATCTTTAGCATGCAGTATATCATCTTAACAGATTACTTGCATATCTTTGCATCACTTATGACAGAAAATGGCTGTACTAATTACATACCCCAGAGACTTTAACATATTGCCCATCTTTTGCATTTCTTAGTTCAGCATCAGGATAGTGGGCAACAAATCCTATGATTGCCCGCTTACTGAAACAAATATTCCATATGACAAGGGAAGCAACTAATCCAAATATAACCAGAACTACAATGAGAAGAATGGCTTTGTGAACAGCTCCAAGTATGAAACCGCCTGCAATAAATGCCATCACAAACAATAAACCGACACACCATAGGAACGGTTTTGGTAAGGTCCCAGTGAAAGAATAATCCCCGTTCTCGCCTAGTTTAGTGACAGAAAGGTTTTGAACATGGGAAGCACCATGTAGTTTCAGTGACCCAGCAGATTCCAGAGGGCCAGATGCTTTTCGAGGTGCACCAGATGAGTTAAGAGGCCCAGAATAAATTGGCCCAGATGTGATGAGCCCTGTTGTTGGAAGCATTGGTGGGAGTGGACCAGAATTTTGGCAAGACATTGGTGCTCCCCCTCCAGATTGGAGACCAGAAGATTTCTTCAAAAGATCTCCATGTTTAAGTGGCCCAGAATTAGATTTTTGCCTGATGGGGCCTCCGGTAACTAGTGAGGTGCTAGAAATTGGTCCTGCAGAAGAGAGAGAACCAGAATAGCTAGACCGGCCAGAGGCATTCGGTATGATAGGCCCTGAATGAGAAGCTGCACCTCCAAATGATGTGCTCCTTGAAGGGGCATTTAGAGGTCCAGATTTTCTGGATTTTTCCACATGCAGTTCAAACATCTTCCCTAGTTCTCCTGATTTTTTTATATCTCCACCTGTATATGGCATAGCTGTTGAGCTCATAATTGGAGTTTTCTCCTTTGGTGGCTCAGGTCGGCCTGAAACATACAAGCCATTGCTTAGCTGATGGGAAGGGAATCTCGAACCCATTGAGTTTTGAAGCTTTCTCAATTTTCTTGACAAGCTAACTGGAAAGGAACCAGTATAATTCACAGTGATCGGTGGTGGGAAGTTGTAACAGCTGGAAGACTCATATCATGTTCCTGTTGCAGAGTGTAGAGCAGCTTATTTTCAATTAGCCTGTAGAAAGACGAATGAAACATGTTAGATATAACAAATGCATACCGAGAATGGTTGTACATACACCAAATGCATAAATATCATAGTGTAAACTTATTTTTGATTGTCTATAAAGCAACAATGTTTATACCATATTGCAAGGAGGAAAAACATGTTGGATGTCATGAATGGGGGTTACAAATGTCAGATTGAAACATGACAAACCTAGCCGAGTAACTTGGATTTGATTTCTGAAATAGCTTGTAAGGTTGTAATTGATACAAAGATAATATTACAGAATTCGCACAGGATTTGGTAAGTGTATCACTAAATATCCTCGTGAATGCAGGGCAAGGATTTATTGATCCAGTGAGAGAGAGAGTCAATTCAAGACACACAGCTTGCAAACTTAACTTACAAGCTGTATCTGAATATGATCCACCAGTTCAAAGTAAACCTAGTTTATAGTGTGGATATACCCAAATTATCTATCACAGATAACATTGGCATTGTTCATTTCATGTGCTTTTCCTGAAAAAATGGATGTCACATACTATGCCTGGATGGAACTGGAGAGTTGACATCCCTACATCCATTAGTAGCAAGCATAAGTAAAAAAAGGAAAAATGGTTATGTTTTTTAGAGAAATATAAGTGGTTTTTATTGAACATAAAATCTTGTCCAAACAAAACACCAAAGATATTTCCAGTAAATCTCCATTTATGATAACTAGAGGTTTCATCTCTGTATTTAATTTTAATCAGAAAAAAAATGTTTGTTAATTGTTTTTGGTAAGCAAAATAAGGGCAACTAACCAATGACAAAATTACTTTTCCAGCTAGTGATTTTGGATGGTTTCTATTCCAGCCATCCAAAACATAAATGATGGGCCAAAGCCGTATGCATTAGCAATAAGCAGTGCATTTTTTAGCAGAGAATTAACACCAAGCCATCTAGGCCTTGCAAGAAGATTGTCAAATGGAGATATTTTAAAGTAAGATAAATTTAAGTCCATAATTAAACAAAAAAGAAGAAACTTTGTGAGGAAAAATTCTCCCATCTATCTGTTCAAACAACTGCGAAGGGCATAAACTAAACTGCATAGATCAAAGCATAGAAGCAGATGCAGATGCTGCAAAGTTAAGGAAACTCTGTACAGAGCTACAGAGTAACATTGAATTTCCAATACCTTATGAAATCTCAATGATCAAAATATTCAAGGCACAAGATTTAAAAAATGGCGATATTTTTCTGAACTAAATGAAGAGTAAAAAAATATTCTAAACGATATGTCAACAGTCTCATACCAACTTTTTGAAAGATGGTATCTCTAGCATTCAGGTTAGATATTAAATTCAGATCTGTAAAAGTTTCGAATTTTCGTTGCAGAGTAAAATCTAAAATAAGTTTATAAAGAATAAAGTATTCTTTACCATTTTAAACAGACCCACATCTCCAATATCCTAAGGGAACCATGAAGAATGCTAACACAACGTTTAATTACATCAACAATTTTTTAATGACAAAAAGCAAACATTTCTAGAAACCTGACCAAAAAAGAGAAATCAGAAACCATCCTATGAGATGCTTGCAGGCAGCATAGAACTAAACGCTAACTTCCTACACTCTAGACAAAATAACATATTTAATCATTCACGAACAATCAACTCTACAAGACAAAGCTCAGATATCAAGGCCAAGCAAGCACAGAACCGGGAACAAAACAAAACAGCAAGAACCAACAGCCACGAAATCGACCCAAGCCCTCTCAAATTATACGCTCCATCCATCCACTCAGATCTATAACGATTACAGAGAAATGAAACTGCATTCTCCTTCTGCGAAACTCCTAAACTTTCAACTCCTAAACCTAGACTGAAAACTCCAATCCGCGCAAAAACGATTCAACTTCATCAAAAGCTAGAGAGAAAGAGAAGGAACCTCGAACAACGATCGATAAAATCGTCGGAGCTCGTCGATCAAACAAAGCAGAACTCGCATTAAACCTGCAAGCGATCGCACAACAGAGGAATCGATCTCCACTGCCCACTGGGCGCTCATTTGCAGACAACACAAACCTCCACAGAAATAGAGCAGGAGGCAAAAAAAAAAAAAAGACTCGAAGTAAAGGCTGTTTTTTACTATGCCCCTCCAAGTTTGCTCTATTTTTGTTTCATTATTTAACAAAAATATCCTTAAAATTTCGACGAGGTATCGCAGTAGGTGCGAAGTGATCAACTACTCAGAATTCCTTTTTCTGAGTAACTGATCAACTATCAAGGTTTTATCAGAAACAAACTTCAGTTCTATTCTTTTTCTATTACCATCCACCATATTATATATAATTGAAAGATACAGAATGATGAGGGCAGTCAGTAAAAGTTATAGAGTTGTTGTTGTAACCTCTGAACATGATGAGTCCTTCCTCTGCTTTGTCCGACTGAAGGTACAGTCTCACATGGAAGGTTCGATTTAAATATGTTTGGGTCGATCAAGGCAATGACTACATCTACATTTCTTAGATTCTTAAATATTACAATAGGAGAGGTCCATGAGGGGGACAAATTAGCAACTCAGATTCTGTAGACAATTGGTGTGAGTTGTTGTTCCAACTCCCTACTGAAAAGCCTTCCTTCCTTCATTGCTTGGATTTGATGAGGTCTCACCATCAGACTTTGGTTGAGATTCCAATCCACACTGACACTATCCACTTTTATTGGATTGATTTCTTGTAGATCTTTACAATGAGCTAATCACTTATAGTAAATCAGTTGTTACTAATTCCTGTACATCTACAGCAGTTGCAATATCGTTTGAAGTGGGAATGAGAGTTGCATTAAGTTCGCTTTGCATCAATTATCTAGAGAGGGAAAGCTCATCGCCGGCGGTGACTCTTTTTGAGGCATGCCTTCCACCGACATCATCGTCGTCCCCGTCGTCGTCTCTTTCTCTCAGTTCTTCGATCTCTTCCAGTGCAGCCTTCAGCTCCAATCTCGAATCGACGTTCGATTCGCAGCAAGCCATGGCGATGTGCAGCAGTTTGGACATCTCTCCTTCGCTCTTCTTGGTCATGTTCGGGTCGAACATCTCCCCCGTTGATTTGTCGTGCACCACCGAGTTCACCCAGCAGGCCAGATCCGCGCTGGCGGCGCTGCCGCCATCTCTCAGGTACGTGGCCGGGAACTTGCCGGTGAGTATCTCGAGCGCGAGGATGCCGAAGCTCCAGGCGTCGCTTTTGCGGGAGGGCTTTCCGGGCCGGCCGCCGCACTCCGGGGACTTGTAGGCTACCATCACCTGGGAAGCCCTGGCCTTGTTCATCACTGGCGCGAGGGCGTAGTCCGTGAGCACGGGCTCCAGCGAGGGGTCGAGAAGCACGTTGGAGGACTTGAGGTGGCCGTGGGGGAGCGTCAGCATCGGGAGCTCCTCGGAGAGGTAAACCAGGCCTCTTGCTATGCCTTTGATGATCCTTAAACGCGCCGGCCAGTCCAGCACAGGAGGTTCGGGGCCATTGTTTCCTGGACATTCGTTAAGCAACGAGTCAATCGATCTCGAATCGAAATTGCGTACAGTGTTTGAGCTTTGATTAACCATGAAGCATGTGAGCCAAGCTTCCGCCGGGAATGTAGTCGGTGATGATCAGCTTCTCATCCTTTAGGTAGCAGTAGGCGACCAAAGGCAACAGGTTACGGTGAGACAGCCTCCCCAGCCTCCTCATGTGTTCTCGGAAGTCTTCTCTCCCCGCCGCGTTCATCTCCTTGAATCTTTTGACGACCACGGCAGGGCCGTCGATCAAAGACACCTTGTAAGAGGAGCCGAAGTTTCCGCTGCCGAGCACTTCGGCGGATGCTCGGAGCAAGTCCGGGAGGTCGAAATTCCTCCTCTCCTCTGATACAAATGACAGCTTCCCCTGTTCTTTCTTCAGGATCTTCTTGCTCCCTCCATGGCTCTCTGTCATTGCTGCTGTGGCGGCGGCGGTGGATGGTCCGGCCTGTACCCCGGCGGTTTCCAAACGACCGATGGTTTCAGCCTCGCCGGACTGAGGCTGTTCGGCGGCTTCTTTTTGGGAACGGCGGCGGTGGAGGAGGCAGATGATGAGCATGATGAGTAGTAACAAGAGTGCAATTGAGATGAGGATAACGCCGATGATGAAATAAGGGGAGAGCGGCTTCTTATCGGAGCTTGACGGTGGGCATGGGACTACTAGAGGCGGGCCGCAGAGATTCTTGTTGCCTATTTGATTGACGGTGAAGTCGGTGACAATAATAGATAAATAAATCATGAAACCGCAAACATTTGAATATGTAATGCCGCAATCCTGATGAATTGATAGGAGGGTTAAAGAAATTCAGCGATGAGAACCTTCGAACAAGGTGGTGCTCATGTTGGCGAGCCTGGCAGGGATCGGGCCGTCGAGATTGTTGAAGGCGACGTTGACAATGTGGAGGTCCGGTTGCCACAGCGCCGGAATCTCCCCCTCGAACATGTTCCCGTCCAGCCCCACCTCCATCAGCTTCTCCGGGGCGACGAGAGAGCTGGGGATCGGGCCGGAGAAGTTGTTGTGCGAAAGCCACACCTTCTTCAGCGCTCGCATTGGCTGGAACAAATCATCCTTGATCTGGCCGGAGAAGCGGTTCCTGGACAGGTATATGGACTTGAGATCCGGCAGCTTGGTGATGTCGGGCATGCCGCCGTCGAAGCTGTTGTTGACGAAGCTGAGGTAGCGGAGGCCGGGGAGGCCGGAGAGGAGCCCGAGGTTGAGCTC